>WSLM01000273.1:0-21287 GCA_019677335.1 Ceratobasidium sp. UAMH 11750 | reverse complement strand
ACGTCAGTGACAGGATGTTATCCGTGCGGTCTGGGGGGGTTGACAGGATGTTAATGTTAGTCCTACTGAAGTGGGTGTCAGGTGTGACCTGATAGTGTTGATGTTAGTGCGGGCGCTGGCTAGGATATCTCCCAACGACGCTAGCTCCTGGACCGAAGGACTGGGGGGCTCCCGGATCGATAAACCACTGTTTACCGACGCAGGAACCGCAAGGACCAGAATGGCGGGAACAAGAGCTAGAGCGGTCGCGAAAAAATGAGTGAAGAGCATGTTGCGAGAGTGTGCTGGAAAGAAAGTAGAAAGTCGAGCAAAAGAGTGAGTTGATGTATGAGAAGGATATCAGCAAACCGATGTCCGACTACCCACTCCACTTTGCCTTTTTATTCTCCTCTCGCTCGAATATGCAAATACGTCCGGTTATCCTCCTTGCTCCCGCCACACCACATGATCTGCCACCTTCCACTGACCATGTTGCTTATCACGCTTCTCTCCTCACGGTCCCTAGTCGGTGCCGTCGGTTATGTTCAGACTCGCCTTCGATCTCTGCCGCTTGTAGCACCGCGCTCCCCACCACGTGCGTCATTCTAGTTGCAAATGCCGTGTGATTTACCCTGAGATTCCACCGGGGCTAGCAATCATCTACAGAGAAGCCGTGCGCGATCGGGAGAAGCGTGATACACTGCCTCACGTGTTTAACACAGGCTGTCGCCTTCCCCGCTTACCCCACGGCTCATGCACCGAAGCCAGGTGGAAGCAAACGCATTCAAATGTCCTGACACACATTGGTTCTTGCTGAAACTTAGGCCACATCCACGGAGTCGTACTCACGAGTTCTCTTGCGCGGCTTCTAGCTTGTAACCCGTCTCGCTCCGGTGAGTTACTGTAGATTCATCGTGCGGGATTCTCCCTCACACTGGTTTCAGGTGAAAGCAAGTTGTTTGATTCTACTAACAAGAGCCTCCCGTATGCTAGCTCGGAGTTCCACTGGACAACGCGAATCCAGATCTCCCATATCATGGCTCTCGAATGAACACGATCATTTACTAGATGAATCAGCGCGGCCACATCTCGAGATTGTAACGGTTCAACAAAATGAAGCAATACCAGCCCTGTAAGAGTGTGCGCGACCCGCTCACGAAGTCCCGTTCCGGTAGACCAGCAGTGTGTCGCGGCGTTCCGTGTATGAGGTCTCGTTCGGAAGATGTGACAGGATACAGATAGGAGCAGATCTTTGGCGTATCAATCCAGGGAGGCAAGAGGTCGACAACACGTCACAAGGTCATGAAGGCGGACTCGCTGCGAGATGAACAATCGGCCGGGGGAAATTTTGAAAGTGCCGGTACCTTAGCGGATACACGCTCGGCCAGAAATAAGACAACCTTCAGGTATTGAAATTGGGATCCGATAAGTAGTGGGTCACCGAACACTGGACTGCAAAAATCCACGAGCAAACTACTAAACTTGAAGTTTCCGAGCAAAGAAAAACGTAATGAATGTTACCATCTGTCCAACGAGGCTCGGATCCTCGAAAGTTCAACGTCCAATACGTGGCGCATATACGAGCTTACAGAGCCCACCATTGTGGTTTAGATTTCCTAATGTTTTTTTTATCGCTCACGCCGGGATCGTAAATCGCGCTGATCCCGAGAGTTGGTTGACGAGTGACGGGACAGATTGCCCAACCTACATCCAGCTGTCCTATTCGCATATGGTATGGAATCAATGGAACTTATGGAACTTTCATGCTAATAGTGTTGTAAAAGAGATTCTCACCGAGCATATCAGTCAGACTCCTCAAGACGACCTGGAGGATTGGCCACCGAGTCCGTTCTTCAAGGAAGGGGTAAGCAACATCATTATGGAACATGGCAGACGGTTATGATGAGGGCGTAAACTCGACAGCACTTGCTTGTCTCTCACGTACGTCAATAAGCACTGCTATCAAGACTTGATTTTACCCTTTTTTAAGTTGGGTGATGTCGTGAGGCTGAACTTGACCTCAGACAGCCTAGTTTAAATCAGAAAGGAACAATCATCATCATTCTATCCAAATTGATAAAAACTCATCAGACAGAGTGGCGCAACTTGTACTTATGCCCAATACGCACCCAAGAATGTTCTCGAGAAGTTACCGACGAACTCCTACGCTCCGCGCCTTGATGTATAAAAAAGTTTTCATGTATACCGGCGAGGAGTGGTAATCCACATCGGCGGGTACATGAACATCTCAGGTGCATGGTTCTTCACGTCGAGCGCTCACATTCGATGGAAGTCAGATAATCTTATTACCAATGCCCCGTGTTCAAGGGGCTCTAGACCTTCGATCGACTAGCCAATCTCCAAAGTCGGGAGTCTTGCGTGCGCATACATACCCTGAGTAGAACGATCAGTTGCGGCCGCGCTAAGCAACCAGCTTCAATGCTGTGCAACATTGGTGTCTTCGCACGCTTTTTGCACCGACAATGTCACACGGTAAGTCCAAATTTAGCGTATTCATTCACTTTGCTAATACAACCGATCAACTCACGGGAGCATCGTGGCCAGTGTAAATTCCACAGGCGTTCCGAGGGCCTCGTCGGTGGAAGCAGGTGGTGTACTATGTGACAGAAGGAAATCACTTTGCAAATTCAACTACTGAGGCTCATGAACGATGTCTGAAACCGGGTGCTTGTCGCTGGTTTTTTCCTCTATCCCCTGAAATGTTTCGTCCTACTATCCCATAATTTTGTGGCCGCATTGAGGCCCTATCTGTGGAATCGAGTAGATAAATCGATAATAGTTATAAAGGATAGAGCGCAGTGATAATAGTAAGCGAATGAGCTCGATAGGAACAGGGGTAAACGTGGCTGCAGTACCAGCGAGCTTACATTTGGTTTAGATATAGCTACAGACGGGCAGATCGGAGATGGGCGAAGAAACGCTCGACTCGCTCCTCAGACGTAATCCTCCTTCTCGATCTGCGCCTATCATCGGACTGAAATGTGGCCATTCAGGCGGAACTTAACTGACTATTCCAGCGTTATCTTGGAGCCAACATGCAGTCGAATTTCGTGTCCTCTTTAGAGCAGACCAAACAGAGCATGTGCAGTGATTGAAACGAAGTGCTCCGAGTGACGACTCGGGGGCGCAAAGATCAACGACCTGATAGAGGGGTATGCACGAGTATCTCGACTTGGGTTGCCCCGAGCTCGAGTACTCCCTTTATATTGTACTATCTAAGACAATCTGGAAGCGAATGTATACATGTGAAAATGAAGATCTAGCTAATCAGTTACAAGCAAGCCCCAAGCGAAAGCAGAACGGAGAAATAATGAAAACTTAAGCGACGGAAGAATCAAAGGCATCGGGGGTATGGCCCCGATGGCTTAGTCACGACACGAAGCAATTGAGCCTGGAATCGGAGCTGGCCGAAAGGTTTGGCGCCAAAACGCGGAGCCTGTTGCTCCAGCAAGCAAGACATAGCAGGGGACACCACTAACAACGAAAATGCACGCACAGTTTCACTCATCCTAATGAGACCATCATTTCTATAGAAATACGATTTGTTTCCATCCTAGTCGAGGCCCTTCGTCAAGGAATGGGCTGCACGCAGGAGCACAGCCTTTATGTGTGGATTCAGAGTTGCTCGTAGCTAATCCACATTCGAACACACATCAATCGATTCAAATGATCGAGGGCAATGAGGCCAATTACGTGCGTTCTGTACCACCCCCGTGTACACCTCGTGTTCGCCTGGGGCCCTTTCATCAGCAAGCAGGTTCGACGTATATATGATCCCGGTTGGCTCTGCACTTTTACAGCAAACACTACCCCTCGCTATCATGTAAGCGGTCCCCCCACGCTTGTTCATCAGCAATGAGCGCATGGCTATGCAGAGCTATGGGCGCTATATAACAGCTATATAGCGCCCATAGCGCTCCATAGCCGTGCCCTTGTTGCTGATGTTCATAGCCTCCAGCTTACCGCTAAAGATACTTCGGTAAAGATCTTACGGTATGGCTCACTCCCGGGTACCGTTCCTCCCAAAGAACTCTAGCCCTCCCGATCCTGAACAGGAGGTCCCGCATTCCAATATGCCTGCACCTCGGATGGGAGCCGACATGCTTTGGCCGCTGATCCTGCACTGCATCACTTCTCTCGGGATAGCAGGCACCGTCGTCTACGGCGTGAACAACAACAATTTCGACACTAAGCAGCAATCGCTATCCATGTCGTTTGCTGATGTAATCGGACTGCGCTACAGGCCGTCACAATCAGATGCAACCACAATTCTTTCGGCTTCGATTGTGGCCCTTCGCATCATTGCCACGGCCTGGACAGGTCCGCTATACTGGCGGTGTGCATTCCTGCTTCTGGAAAAGCCCGGGCTGGACCGTCGAAACCTCAGATGGCTCCTCGATTATGGGCTCTTCACTCCACCTGCATACTTCAGAGACCGACATCTCTTCCTTGTCGGCATTATTTTTCTCGGTACCATACCCGCGCTGTATGCAGGCCCTATTCTGACCGGCTCTATCTCGTGGGTATCGTCCACCAGAATTGCAGACTCAGTAGCCGAAGCCACTCTGCTGGTGTCGACCATATCAAACCCATCGACCCCATGGGATGGGTATTCAAACTGGATTCCTCGGCGACGATATACCACAATGCAAGCCGTCAGCCACGCCACTACCGCCTGGGGGCGCAACCCGGAATTGGGAGTCTTGAAGCGCTTCATTCCTTCCGCTGCTAGCCTGCCCGTTGGTAGCACCATAGCTAATGTGACACTGCCATACTTCTCGGTCAGGTCACTGGAATGGATCACGAATCTTAACCAGACTCTCACACCAGATCAGTTTGACATCGACCACAGCGTAGCTGCAAATATGAGCAGTTTTCGAAGTGGCAATCCTCTTGTACAGATACCAGGCACTTTCGCGATCATTCAAACTTCGCCTTGGTCGCGTAGGCCATTCCCAGCCCCGTCAATTGTATCCGAGACGCGCATTCTAGCACTCTACACTCAGTGGGACGACCGTGCTCTCTGTCAACATAACAACTCGGCGATAACAGACATCCTTCCCCCAAACATGAGCTTGTATCAACTGGGTGGCGCCTGCTTCGGGTTTGCACAAATCACATACGAGGCAGGAGTGGGTGTATGCGCCAACTGTCGGGTTTCCTCTCATTCCACCGTGCAGAACGACAGTGCTATTATATTACAGGAGGATTCCATGGTGACTGAGCCGTTGCGCCTGATGCCAGACGTTATATCTCTCCTGAGCGTCATGAACACATCAGTTCCCCCTATATGGGGTAATATCGACGACTATGTTATAGCTGTACTCGGGCGCTCGTATTCTGGGGCATGGTCCGCCCTGACCGAGTTTGTGGGTTCAACCTCGCCACCGCTCGCTTCGAAATGCGCATCAGTAGTGTCCATGCAAGCGCACATTACATTATGGCGAGTATATCTATGGCTTGGCATCCAACTTTTAGCTACGGTTGCTGGTGTACTATTCCTCATGGTACAATCTCGTTCCGAGAATCGGTTGGTTGGCGATACGACCTTGGCAGCATTCCACCTTGACACCGCCGGTGTGCCGAGGCGTCGCCCTCCCAATGGTGAAGGACTATTGAAGCTCCAGAAGGGACAAGGCCGACTTGAGGCTGTGGTTGTCGAGCAAGGGAGTGATCTGGATGCTGGGGGTGTCGAACTGACGACCGCGCTTATATCTGTCAAAACTGCCTGACCAATGTGTCCGTTCACCTTTTTCTCTGCTGTCTGCGGATGTGTACTGGCTGCGCTCTATGTTTGATAATTGAATTCACATCCAGTTGAGCTGGTATTCGTGGAGTTGGATGTTTCACCAATGCACCATCTCCCTGACGAGCACCTGTCTTACAGAGGTTCCGGGTCCGGAAAACCCAAGCCTTTAGCAATGTCAGACCGCACTCTGCGGCCCGTGCTGGTCGGGGCGGAACCGAGGTGCATTTGAGCGCTGATTCGGGTCGATTATAAGGCATTGTTTTTATTTTATTTTGTGCGTATATGTCCCTCTACCTTCTTGTGTATTAGGTGTCGCACGACAAGGCACGCTTAGCTTGACAATAAACCCCCGAGATTAAAAAGCTCCTACAGTTTTACAATTACCCTTACACCCGTTTGCCGAGTTGCAGCACTACAGAATCTAGTGTACATAACTTTAAAGCTCGAGCAGCACTGGGCCGACATGCAGTTGCTGAGTCAGTAGTGGATGTTAGGTCGAGTGCGGCAGTGGGTCCGATCAAGTGCCAGCAGAATATCTTAGTATGTTACCTGGATGGTAGACTTAGTGTAGGCGTGTCCGACTTGTTCGCTGCTCCAATGCGATCAGCTTGGTGTCCCTGAACAAAACGTCAATCCCATGCCAAGCAGAATCATTACGGGCACTCGCATTCGCGCGCAAGCATTGAGAGTAGGGGATCGAACAAACCTGCAGCAGCGGAGCCATAGCACAGCATCGTTTTGCATGGTTGTATTTGCCACAAAGCAGGACTATAACGGATGCTTGCGTCATATTACGCTGAAAAACACTTGACTGTGTGCTCACGAGCAGTCAAATTCTTCTAGGAATTTGAGACCGTGTGCCGTTCATCCGGTGAAATGCGTGAGCGAAGCGATTCAAAGGGCAAGCACCCGCCCTCCTAGGGAGCAAGCCGACAGGATCCAGATCTCATTCCTATTCTTCGTGTCTGCATCGGCTGCCTTGACCTGCCCACGTTTTGCCTGTCGGAAATCTGCACGGCGGCTCAATAATCGATGGACACGGTAGGGTACAGGACATAATAAATGCATAGTACGTTGGGTTGGTGCCATGTCCTCACGTGGACTCCAGGTTCATCCGGAAATAAACTGCTTGATGGTGCTTCAATAATAAGGCACGCTCAAGGGGAATAGAGGTTCAATGGCCTCGCTTCGAGGTATTGCTCGGAGTACAATTTTAGTCCTATTATTAATCAAGAACGACGATAATCGTGGACGAGTAATATAGGTTGGACAACTACAAGTCACCTTGGTGGGATACAATTAGCTCTTCATCATGTGGCGGCTCAGCAACCAGGTCCGTAACCCTGGCAGCACCACAAGGTGCCAAGCCAATCCGCTCACTTTCGCAGGAAGGAAAAATGAGAATCCCAAATGGGTATCGATAACATTCGAGCTATACTTGTCTTCTCGGCGTGATACACCTAGCACGACAATTGTACCAAGACTCCCCATATGTGCGATCAAACCGTAGCAGTAGGCTTTACCGGAGGTATTGCTACAAATGTCATTCCTAGGTTTGTCCGTTTCCGTGTTTAGCTTATGAAAACATAGTTCCGGCGATACCTAAACCGAACCTGCAGCGTGTACCTTTATTGCTCACGTGGAACAGTCGAGCCCGTTGATGAACAAGCTCACGATCTAGCAGTTCGACCCCATGGACATTTCAGGTATCATAGGGATATCTGGAATACAAATCAACATATCACATACCAAGAGCAGCTTCCCGTACGTACAGTAACAACATGATAGACCCTACTCTCGCGTCCGACCAATTGCCTCACATGACCACTCGGTAATCGCCTCACCTGTCACGCCCCCGAACCGAGCGGACAAACCCAGACGCCGCACACGCGCACCCTAGTCTTCTAGCTCGACGCGCGTATCATCTGATACGGACATGACAAAGCAAACGAGAGAGATAACGGCTGGGCGCATACACCGTACGAGCACGCGATATTTAAACGTGTAGATTAGCTCTAGTAACTTGCACCGGAGTGGTCTAGGCGAGGGGCCAAGCATGACGACGCATAATAATAGGGACTGTACCACTCGAATCGTGTCTGTACCAGTTGCACCGCGTCCCTCGAAAACGTGATCCAAAAGCCGCCGAGCCAATACGCACTTATCGCCCCTTGGCTCGTGACGGGAACGAAAAACGGGGTTAGCGGAGAGTTGGGATGAAACGGGCAGGAGAGATCCGACGAGTAGTGTCCGACAAATCCTCGTTGTGGGCACACGACTGTGATTAGAGTTTTGGTAGACGGTTGGGAGGGTGGTACGTGGCTTGCACGAGGGCTACTGGGCTAGTGCGAGAGAGGCGCGCCAATAAGTCGACAAGGCGACTGGATTGAGTTTGACAAGGTGCTTGTCCCGGCGGGAACTATAGTAGAGCAATATAGAGGTATTGACGCTAGCAAAGGATCCAATCCGTCGTGACTTGGCGTATGACCAGAGCGAGCACAAAGGAGTTAGAACCATCGGGTTGACTAGTCGTGAAAAGGGGATAGAGAGCCAGAGTAGAGGACAAACTCGCCCGAAAGAGAGACGGGCATCCGGATAGAGTAGGATCTCCATGTTCGATAGGCGATTCTGTACTCGTTTTGGCGAGCAAGGGTGGCGACCATGTGAGCGGGCCAGATATTTGGGTTGAAAATCGCCGGAGACGTAAAGGATAAACTACCAACTGGAGTTAGAGACTAACTCGATGGAGAATACATTGGACGAGCCGCGGGCCCGCGGGTGCACCTACGAGGGCGAAAAAGAACGCACGAAAAGAACGGGTCTACAACACAGTTGATGCACAGCGACCCGACATGCCAATCAAATCGGACATATTGTACCCGCGTGTGCATGTCCTCTGGTCGTCACGCCCACGAATGAGGGGTGCAGGTGACCTGGTCGACCTCCGTGCTCTCTCCGGTTTGTCCACCGAGGCGTCAGGCGTGCGCGGGTCGGGGGCGCTAGAACGAGGATGTGCCAAGCCTAGTCGATAATTGCCGTCGCGAGGAAAGGGTAGAGACGGGGCTTTGAGCGTTGCCGCGCCAACTATGGAAAGTCGTCGGTCGCGCCGTTGGCGGTTGTTTAGGTTTTCGGAGAAAGTGATGATGTGTCAGCTGGCGGGGAAACGTATCGGTGGGTTGATGGGATCTGGATCAAGCGGGGAATCGTATCAGGGAGCGATGTTCAGGGTGTTACAGTATTAGAAGAGGGGGGGTGCGCGGCTGATGCGAGGCAAACGTTTGTCCGCGAGGGCGAGTAGAGAGAGGTGGATCAAGCAAACGAGTGACTGGGAGCATGACGCAGACATCACAGCGGCTAGACGGGTCGGTTGCCATGCGGGCGCAAAAGGACGGTAGCGGTACGAATACGCCGAGATTCGAGGACGGAGGCACCTCGGAAGTCGCGTTTAGACCCCAGGCGTGGCAGCAGACGCGGCGACGAGACACATATCATTCTGTAGCTGCACATACAGTCCTTCGCGGTGGGGCGGTCGCGGGGAGATGCGATGGTGGGGTGCAGAGAGACGGCGAGAGGTAAGCGCCGTGCTGAGTCAGGCGCAGGGTCTGGTGATATAAGATAGGAAGTGATGCCGCGCGTCCCAGTTTCGCCCACCGCAGAGCAAAGTGCTTGTGTCTGCCATGTCGCCCAGTGCCCAGCCCACCCAGCGCGGCTTCAACCCGTACACCGAGAACGGCGGCACCATCCTCGCCATCGCCGGAGAAGACTTTGCCGTCATCGCAGGCGACACCCGCCAGACAGAGGGTTACAGCATACAGACCCGCTATGCCCCCAAGGTCTTTCGTCTGTGAGTGACCGAGTGCTGGATTGATTGTAGCTAATGTTTCGCAGCACCGACAAGGCTGTCCTCGCCGTCAACGGCTTTGCGGCCGACGGAAACATGTTTGTCAAGAAGGTCAAGCAACGGCTAGAGGCAAGTCCCACGCTGTATCCCGAGCTAATCTAACTCGCATCTAGTGGTACCGCCACGCACACGCCAAAGACATGCCCCTCCGCGCCATCGCCCGGCTGATACAGACGATGCTCTACGCCAAACGCTTCTTCCCCTACTACGTCTACAACATCCTCAGCGGCATCGAGGAGGACGGTGCGCCATGTGATTCATCCGTGTGCTGATCCTGACTAGCGTTGCCAGGCTCCGGCGCCGTGTACTCGTTTGACCCCGTCGGGTCGTATGAACGCGAGGCGTGCCGTGCTGCGGGTGCGGCCCAGGCCCTCGTCCAGCCCTTCCTAGACAATCAGGTGCGTCGGCTTATCCTCGTCCTCCCTCGTCCTCTTAATCCGCAATCCATCCCAAATGACCCCCGATTTATCTCCCTCGCCTTCCGATCCCATCTTCGCGTCCATTTCCCGGATGCAATCCCTCCCCCCGTCCTCCCCCCCGCTTGTCACCCCCATCGCTACACCCGCCCATCGCGTCGGGGCTACGCGACGAGCGGACTTACATAATCCCTCCCGTGACGTCGTTTCTCCGACAATGCTCCTCGTTCTCCCCGGTCTCTGACGTTTTTTCCCTGTTTTGATCCATGGCCTCGATCCGGTTGGCTCGCTCGGCTGATGCGATGATTGGTCGGTGGCGGTGGCTTGGAACTGCACAGATATACTTCAAGAACCAGCAGGGCGCGCACCCCCAACATCTCCCGCTGCCCCATGTACTAGCCCTCGTCACCGACAGCTTTACGAGCGCGACGGAACGACACATCGAGGTGAGTACCCCGATTTCATTTCAATTTTTCTCCCCGTGGAGCACCACACGTTGTCCTCGTATCACTCCATCCTATCGCGCAATCCGTGTGCACTCCCCGGTCCCCAACGATCAAATCACACGTCTTATCGTTTCACCGCCCCGCCCGAGCCTCCGACTCTCCGAAATTGCTCCACCCATTCTTCCATCTTACCCACCTTTCGAATCAGCAACCGGGCTTGTCGATCCGCGTGTGCGGTCTCGATGCCGGAGTTTAAACCTGGTGTTTCGCCGACAAACGTACTCGTCATCGCCCCGTTTCTTATCACCCTCTGACTCGTGCCACCTCTGTTCTGATCTGGACCTGCCCTCGTCGCAATGACTAACTTGATTGATAGGTCGGCGACGGTCTCGAGATCTATGTCCTCCTCGCGCCGGGTCATCCTACGGCCGAGTTGGCCGGCGTGGCTGGTGCGTCCGAGGTCACGACCGAGACGGCGGCGGGCGAACGTGTCTTTGTGATTCGGCGCGAGTTGAAGAAGGATTAGGGGGTGGCTATGTCTGGCGGTGTGGTAGTCTGGGATGGTTCACGGCTGGTGGGAAAGGCTTGACGATTGTCGCCTGGGTTGCTCGGTTGGCGTACATAGTGTATCGATACGCCGAGGTTTGGCCGAGTCGCTGGGGTGTGGGGGCGGGGCGTGTATTCTTTCGTAGTTTGGTTATCGATTGGATTTTTGGTGTGAGTGGGTGTCGGCGAATTTAATTTAGGATTACGCCGATGGTGCGGCGGATTTACGTGGATGTGCCTTGCGAGCCGGCCGTGTCTATGTATATGTTGATGAAATGAATCTCGGGTCATTGCCCGTTCAAGTTGATATCATTCCAGTATACAAAGGTATTGTCCTGGTCATGGCCGACCGAACATGATGTCGGAACGCAACACGAGTTTCGTCCCCGCCTTGACCTCTCGCCCTTCGTGCAACATGCATGCCCGTCCGTGTCTAGAACTGATTCAGTTGGAGGCACGACGAGTGGCAAGGGGACATACCGATGAATCAGAACAGACCCTCGTGTGAGCGGGGGTACAACCTCTTCCGTCTGCCTTTTCGATCCTGGTACGGGTTTATGGAACACGGTCTATAAATCGACATAAATCGGTATGGATACGGTAAAATTAGTAAAAGAACGCACCTCACCACCTTGCACGCCATCCTCGTATCCGGTCACGTATACCAACAATGTCCATTCGCTCCACCATGCTGTCGACGCGTCCCGCACGCTGTCGTCATAGTGTGGGCCAAAGTACTGTTCGGGGTCGTATCTGGGTCTCGTGAGTGTGGTTATTCAACGGTTAAGGTTGTAGCTTACTTGTATAGTCGGATGTTCGAGTTGCATCCTAATGGGACTGCGTCGGTCGCTCGTGTCTCCGAGAAGGGGAGGGGAGGAAGGTGGGGGGATAGTGCATTGTAGATTGTCGAGGCGAATTCTTTGGACTGGATCGAGATTCGGTCTGGCACAGGTTGTGGGAAGATGACTATCCGGGCGTAAAAGGACTCACGATTGACGCGCGTTGCTTCTCCCTTTTTCGGTGGAGGCGTCGCGACGAGTGGAAGATTCATAATAAAGTTCGAGAAAATCGCACATTCTTCGGGTGAGAGAAAGTCCTACTGTCGAGTTGTTGGTGTGCAAGATCACCGACGAATGGGATGACTTACGTTGATGATGTATATCTGGTCTGGGATGAGTTCGTGGCATTCGAGATCTTGTTTGACGCTGATCGGCGGCCAGTGGATGGGTGGTGTTGGCTGCTTTTTGTTCGTTTCTTGGGATTTTTTCTTGGGCATTGCTTTGGTTGTTTCGAGGTGGGGAAGGGTGGGTGGCGTGAGGTCACGTGTGGGTAATGCCGGGTCAAACAGTGTGTGCCACACGGAGCGCCGCCGTTCTTCGCTCCCGACGACTCCTGCCAACTCGCGCACTCTGTATCACGGCTGATCCTACGCATAGAAATACTCAGTAAAATTCTACAAAGAACGCTCCGGTACCGCTGTGCCTGAACTATCACTAAGATTGGACTACTTCTATGAGGCGTGCCCATGTGAATGTCTCACTCGGGGCCTCGCAGGTGCCTATACTACCTACTACGTGTATCCTCGTATTTCCTGATTTTACCCAAGTTTGAGCTTGGCATCCCTGCTTGATTGTCCCTGTTCACGGCTTCCTCGTATGACTGGGCTCGACCTGCATCACTAGTTTTCCTATCTGCTAATTTCGCCCCGGTGTATTATTCTTGGCTGCCATCGCAATGCCTAAACTTCATCTGACTATCGTGGAAAACTGATTTCGGCAAATTACTGGGCCGTGTGCGTCTCTAGGGTCGTCCTCACCAATCGCTTTGGTCAAATATTACCCGTGCCGATAAGCCGAGAATAATTAAATCAAGTTCATGTGCCTCACGCGCCATGTGCTTGATCTTGATGCCGCGACTATTACTGCTCTCGGCGTCCCGAACCTCTTTCTACCCTTGAGCAACGCACTGGCCGGGTGCCTTACCCGAGACTTTACCTCTGGGTAACCGGCTGATATCTTTCTCTGGGATTGAGGCGACCAACGTAATATTCTATTGGTCCACTTGGATTTGGTGACTCTGGGTCTGCCGGCGTGACCTCGCTCTGCCCTGAGTAATCATCCCGGCCTGGCGTAGAACTACACAAGTCTGATAACACTTGTTTCGACGCAGAATTCGTTATACTTGGTAAGCCGGTACAGTGCCTGGATAGCCTATATTCACCATATGTTAACCCGAGGAGTACTTGTATTTTCTCCGCTCTGTGATCGCGGAGACATCCGCCCAATCTCGGTCACCCCCTATCGCTCCAAGGGTTAGTGGCGCGACCCCATAGCTCATACGCCAGAGTAAATATAACGCCGTGCCGCCACGATGTATATACTAGGATCAAGAGATGAGGAGCAAGCGAGGCGGCTATATGCTGGGCCGTAATGAGTGAATGACTTCGGCGTACATGTAACACGTCACGAATATATATTGCGAAGCAAGATTCCAGATTGCCTGGATCGGGGCGCCCCCGCGAGGGTAAGTGGCTAGCTGCCGGCTAGTGTGCCACATCAAGTCGTGGAGGTGTTGGATCCTGCGCAGTGCTGAATGCACTACAGGCCTGGTTATAGGGCGTTCAGCGCGTCAATTATTCGCCTGATACCCCTGCCTAAAGAATCTGTAGAATATTGCTGGCTAATTCTCGCGGGTATAGGAAGAGAATACTTACGATTGATCGAATGGACCTTCCCTTGCTCTGTGACCGGAGGAGTTCCTGAACGCTGTGTCAATGGGTAACAATCTGCTGGCATACCTTTTGTATCTAATCCATTCTGTGAGCTGTGAGTATGTGAAGATGAGGCTGCACCCCGACCTGCGCTCGCGTAATCTCTAAATTTGTGGCTTAAATAATGATTTACGCCGCGCATAAGCTTCACAGAGGTCTACAACCCGTCAAAAACCGCAGCTCGAAACTGCCACTCACGCTGACTGCTCCAACTACCAGGATACTCCCGGCAGCGTTCCGTACACCGCGCCTGTGGCGTTGATTTCCCAACTCTATTGCTCACGTGACTCGTGGTGCTCCTCTGACATGACTACGTTCATCAATAACTCGGGGAATATCCCCGACGATCCGTCCTCTATGACTCTGCCCAAGGTCTCACCGAATCGAGCGCCCCCATGGGTGATTAAACATACTAGTCTAGAAGCCGACCTTGGAGAATTACTAGGTTGGCTGGGCTATGACGATCCAGATCCGCGTTACTTCCATATCCGAGGTATATCGCTCGAGGACACGAGGATTCTCGAGGAAAAGATCTACTGTGTGGGGTATAAACCGAGGTAAGCGAGCGGCGGCGCGCCGACCTGTGTTGAACCTTTATACCAGGTTCGATTGGTACAGCGACAGCCAGATTGTTGTCTGGAGGAGGAGGTGCCCACTGCTCGGATGTGCGACAGATTGGCTGGCCGGGCAGCGGCAGGTGCTGGAAAACGAGCTTAGAAAGGTCGCTCGATGCGGCCAGCCGGACCTAACTCTTTTTGGTGCCGCTGAATACCCCTTGGAAGATGCTACGGTGGCGCCAGACCAGCAGCTCCATGTCGATTTGATTTTCAAAGAACGGAACCTTGAGCGCCGGTTCTTTTTCTCTAATTCCCGGGTCGTTCTAGAGACGACCTACAGCCAAAACATAGAATATGTGGAGGACAAGGCATGGCGGTACCTCCACCACTCCGACGGCCATTGCCACGTCGTCATCATCTGCGACATGACGTGGCCCGTAACCCAACCATTCAAGGCGGTGATTTCCGTGTGGACGAAGCAGCAAACGGGCATAATTGGTAAAGCGGTTCACTCGCAGCCCATGCATCTCCGCTGACTTGATTTTGAGTAGACGAAGACTATCCACTCGAACTCATGGATGGTGTCGATCACGCACCGCTTGATCATCCGTTGCCAGCTGAAGAGCAACTGGTGGCAGGCTTGGCGTCGTTCGAGTCTCCGGTTCCGTCTCCAACTTTGGCCGCCAAATCGCCAAATCCCACTAGGGTAGAGCTCGGGCTGAGGACCAAAGGTGGGCTTGGCGGCGAAAGGGAGAAAAAGATAGTGCAACGGTCGGTGCACGTGGTGAGTCGTGCTCCGGCCCTTCAAGCGAACATTCATTGAACATCAGCGTGTCAAGCTCATCGACGAAACTGCCGACCAGGAAACGGAGCCAGAAGACCAGTCGGAGTCTCGCGAGTTGGCACTTCTTGTCTACGATTTTTTGCGCGTCTGTCCCATACACCAAGATGCAGCGCCACTGGACGACGATCTAGTGCTTCCGCTTAAAGAGCTTCGGAGCAGGATCCGAAGGGCATTGAAGCTCTTGCGCCAAGGGCCCTCGTAGCGGGAGACGGAATACAGATCCACTAGGGCCTCTGCCCAGCCAGCCTCGGTCTCGCCATCTTTTGAATATGAATTTTCTTGAAAAAAGCGCCGTTAGTACTCTCCAGAGTTCTCCAGTATCCTGGTTTAAAACGACCAGACGCTCGTCGAAGCAAACTTCAACACACTAGCGAGCCAGGCTCGTAAAATATGACAGACTCGTATAGTATTCAGGGGTGTGGCTTTAGGCTCTATGCTTCAGGGTTGGTGCGGGGAAGAGTGGCTAAAGCGCTAGGATGACGTCTTGTCACGTGGTATCATGCCGAATGTAAACACTGGGCCATTTGGGTCACACAAGCCCTCTTCGCTCCCGCAACGCTTGAACCATCCCTCCACGCGCTCTATATCTACTATCACTTCTGAGTCAAACGAATTAGCGCGATCTCCTACAACAAGCTGCTCTAAGCCTGTGTCCAAGCTCATACAACCCCATTGCGACTCGCTTCGGACCAGACTTAGTAGCTTATACCTGTGAGCATCATAGCCGAATTTTTGTATACATATGTGCCGCCCACTTCGCCTTTTTCGCTTCCTCGAATCCTGATACCGGGATGCGGGCCTATCCCCCTTACTCACTAATTGCCATGTGCCTCATCATCAGGCGAGATTGCAACGCCGCTGGCTCTCTTATCTGCTTGATTTCTCTTCGGAGGGTTACTCTTGGGTATTGTCGCCACGGCTGAGCCTCACCCACCTATTGCAGGTTCCTGAACTCGGCTAAATCACCTGCCCTGTGTGCATCTCCTGGGTCCATTTTCCGACCAGTCCTATAGCTCAAGCGTCAACTGTGCCGGTAGGCCGGTAATAATTAAATCTGATCCACGCAAGTCTTATCCGCTGTGTGGCAACCTGCTTCCAGCGATGTCGCGGCCATTATTGTACTGGGCGACTCGAACCTTTTTCTACCCGCTGGGAAATACACCGGCTGTTTGCCTCACCCGAGACCTTTCCTCCGATCAACCCGCCGACATTCTTCTTTTGGGATGTGGCGACCCTCGTAATATCTTGTTCACGCTCTACGTAGATCTGGTGACTTCTCCAGGTACGTTGTCGGCGTGACCTCGCTTACCCAGAACAGTGACGATTTCAATCCGGTGTAGAGCTGCGCAAGTTTGACATTACCTGCTGCGATGTAGAACCCGCTGTGCTCGGTGAGTATAAATTGGTGCCAAGTTAGCTCATGTTCACCTATTATCAGCCCGGAACGCATTCTTATTTTCCCTTCTCCACGATCGCGAGAATACCGACCGAATCTGGGACGTGTTTTACCACTTCAAGATCGATGATGCAACTCTACAGCTCCTCACGCGCCAGAGTCAGCGACTATACGAGCTTTCCAAGGACATTGAAACCTGGCGTCGATCTTCGTATGGCTCATTTCTTAACTTTGTGGACTCTCAAACCCTCGCCGATATGCGTCGCCACTGGAAAGACTACGCCGAGTTCTCCAACCTTTCGGCCGCTCGTCTGGATAAATTGCGGCAGGAACAGATTCGAGTTGCAAAAGCTACACTGGATAAATACGTTACAAAAGAGCTTGGGCCAAGCCGGTCTGCCGGGATGCTGTGGATGGAGGCCTATGAACCAATGAGCGACGCTTATGTGCACTACTGGAAGACGGGAACTACATCGCCACTAGCCGCTGATATCAAAAATGCAAAAAACCTCAACCCGACGTTTGTGTATTCGATTTCTGGAGAATCGTTTGTCCCTGATCGGGGCACCTTTCCTCAAGGTTTTCATCTTATTCCCGCTTTTGTCTCAATTGCGTCAAACCCTGTCGTACCTCGTGGATCTAGCACCGAGGGCTCTCCTCTTGACATCTCAAAGCAACAGTTCAAAGCTTGGTGCGACGCCTTTTGTGCGTCGACGGCTGCGGGCAGGGTCACGATTCGTTGCTACTCAGGCGATGCGCTTGCGTTCTGCCAAGCGCTGGACTTGTTTAATTCGACAGGCTGCGTGACTCCCGACTTGTTCGTCTCACCGTGGCATGGCGTCCGGATCAATTTGGGAGATTTACCGACCGGTGTACCGCCCGCTCCTACCTTCTTCGACGTTATTGATACATCTAATCTCCCGGATCACCTTGGGTTATTCAATCTGTTGCTTGCCGCCCAACCTCTCCTGAAGGATGATCCTATATCTCAAGCCGTATTATGCACCGAACAAATGACGGTTGAGCGGGCCGGGAGTACTGCTGCACGATCGTTTGTGGAACGAATGTTTGCGACCATCCCAACCATCTCTGTTCTTCTCGGTATCGCGCCTCTGGCATACATTTCAGGCTTCACTACTCACTCGAATGTCCACGAGATAATCGCAAACGCCTCTCAGTCTCTCGAGCGTATTACCTGGGTAGATCCTATTCGTGGTGATCCTAATGCAAGCTCGCATGGGCTGAACGTGCAATGCGACCCGGAGGATCTCGCACACCTCCTCTTTAGCGTGTACAATAAGATATTGCCTCTTGAACAAGGCATGTCCTCACGAATCAACTCTCATTACCACCAGGAGACTATCGCTGCTCTTTTTCGGCTCGTTAAGCGCAGGGTTCGTGTGAAGACTGGTACATGGGACGACACTGTGACGAAATTCCTGGAGCTGGTAGCAGGCGACCCGAAGCGGCCTCTCGCGAAGGAAACCTACCAAGATCTTTGCCTTCAACTGCATTTGTACGGCGTATACACCGCGTCGGTCCTCAAAATTGACTGGTTTACTTACTTTGGTGTCGAATCTCCTTCTCAGGTGGTCGAGAATTGGTCGAGTACTCCGCCGGTCCTTTGTGTTGTTCTAACCGTCCCCCGCCCGTACATTCGAGTCTTGTCCTCGGACGATATGCCCATGCTACAATGCAGACTGACGACACGTGGATCAAGCTCGAGTACTTTTTCGGTGATACACGCTGTGTGGGGGAAAGTCGTTTTTGTGCCTGGCTCGGACCTAGTCACCCTGGAAGAAGACCCTCGAGGTTTTAGCTCAGACTCTAATCTCGTTGTCTCGTTCTGGTCTCCGTCGCACCTTCTACAAGAGGAAAGCGCATCGGTCGCTCTGACTCTAATTCCGAATAGCCATTCCGCCAGTTTTACTGATGTGCTTGGTCCGCGACTGGATGTATTTGGCGCCAAGCTAACCGATAAACAACATGTGCGATTGCTGCGATATTGCCCTGCCTCTCTGCCTGCATGTCCTCCCTTGTCTCAGTATCCCGTACTTTCTTTCCCCCACCTCAACCTCCCGCTAAATGGTTCGCCGAGTTTGATAACTACGAGTCGCGAAGGTGTTGCCTGCAGCGTTTCCTCATTTACCTCTCGCGTTGAGATTGAATATCCTGACGAGCAGCGACTTCTCCTTGATGGGGCGAATCCAACCGCGGTTCAGATCTCCCCTTGTACTATGCGACTATCAATTGCTAGCTACCACCACATTATTCCCTATCCCTATCCCATCTTTGGGTCCCGGCACAAACTACGCGTGGCCCGAAAGTCACATTACATCGAGGCAGGTCGAGTTTTCAAATATTATGGCAACAGAACTGACCTAGGCCAAGGTTGTAGTATCCGTGTCTGAATATCTCGACTCGAGCGGATACTCAATGAACTATTGCCCGGTCCTTCGAAAGAACAAGCTAAGCACCTGGAACGTTCATTCTATCAATGTGGACCGCATGCCGCTACTCGGCATCGAGGACCCGAAAAAAATGTGGTGGCTCAATATGCTTACTGCACTACAGCTCTCTGATCGAGAAAGAGCTACTATCTGCGACATTCGTACAACCGAAAGTTCTGTTTCGAAGACATTTATGGGGGTTAAAGACTCAATCCACTCGCTCGCAAACATCAGTACTGGCGCCTGGGGGACAAAGACACAAGTGTTTGCCCTATGCGAAGCTTCCGAGCCTGAGGAGGTCTATGCTTTACTTCTCGTGAGCGGAGTCCGTTTGGATCTCGCCTCCTTGACCATCGTCGTGGATACAGCTGTACTCCCCCTAGTTGGGAGCACCTGGCCGGAGATAGCGGCCGCGGCCGAGCGCCTCCAGGCAAAGATCACGATTGCCAGCCTGAAGCCCCTTGGAGATGAAGCTACTATTTGGAAACATTTACTTCCTGCCTTTATTGAACGCGCCCGAACTTGGTCTCATCGAACGAACTGCGAATATACTCGCCACGGCAAAATCCCGGTATCCGTTGAGCCGGGCGAAAGCCCCATCTGCCGGTGCGGGGAAGGGATTGGTTTTGACGCCGCTGCATGGAAAGTTCCTTTATGGAAAGCGCTGTTACCATTCGCCACTCGGGCTGCCATATCGCCTATATTTTCTATTCCACACGTTGAGAGCATGGCGACCGCAAAACAGGACCTCATCCGTGGAGTATTGGGGTTGCCGGAAATGAGACCACCGAGCCGCTTGCCGGCCGCAATCGCATGTTGGGCCTGTGGTGGCCCTGGGAAGCCGAGCTTGCTAGCTTGTAGTATGTGCAAGCGTGCAAAGTACTGTTCATCCTCATGTCAACGTAAAGACTGGAAGACGCATAAAAAGGTCTGCAAAGAATTATAACTAGTTTTGGAGGCTTATAACATGTATTCTATTGTTCTTTGCATCCTGAATATTGAGAGGTCGAGAGCTGAGAGACGGAGAGTAATGTGCTCGAATGCATTCTCGTATGCGTAGAGTTCGGAGTTTTTCGTTTGCATTTTCCATTGGGTCGCGTGTAAGGCCTATGCGCTTCTTCGCGATCGTGCTAGCTATATGTGCAAGCTAGAATAATTGCCCCAGAGGAGAAGGGATTTACATCACGTCTTATCCACGAGCTGTCGGGCGACCGCCAAGTTCCAGCGGCAAAAGTTGGTTTCATAGTTGATCATAACCGAAAAAACTCGAACCGATGGATTAATCATGAAGTCTCAGCTAGGAACCTTGCTGACTTGGGTGAGCACAGAGAATGGTTGGGAGAGACGCCGCCCGAGATTGGACGCATACATGATGGCCTCAGTACGTTACGGAAAATTCCTAACTACCAGTTTCCAAAAGCTCCGCTCGGACCGGCTACCGGATGTCCGTTGCCTACTTCCTGGTTATAAATGCATGCCCGAGAGGGAATACAGGGCACGGCGGCCGGAATATTTGACTCTTTCCCGCCAATTGGCTATTAATATTGTTGTCTCGGGCAAAGGGATCCTCGTCGCTAGGGTCATCGTCTGCTGAGGATAGTTTTTTACATCAATGATTTAACACCATTAGACTGACTTATTGCGATTTGCAAAACGGTTCGGAGTCGGCGCTTACGGACCCTTCCCGAGAAAAAAAAAAGCACCTGGCAGGTAAATCGACCGTATCTCCCCCGATATTGATGTCAGAGAGATAGAATGCATATATCTGGGATCGCATCGCAGAGGCGCATCGAATGGTATAAGTATGATGCAGAATGGACAAGAGACAGAGATACTCATTGTCTGGGATACAAAAGATAGCTGCACCATCGCGTGCGCGTCAGCGCTGCAATTCGAATGAGCTATATATCATTAGATTTGGATGAGATGCGGTCGAGTGGTGCTCCAATTACTGCCGAGGCTGGTGAGCCGGGTGCAAAAAAGGAGCCGGTGCTGCCCGGAAAAAAAAAGTTGCGAGAAGGAAATGGCGAATTGCCAGCTCAACACATGGATGTTTCTCATATAAACGGTACCATTAGGTAGAGCTGAGTCTGGCGAGTAAAACGAGCCCACCCGCTTGCTGCCAGGTGGACTGGGTGGTGTGTAATGGTTCTCGGTATGTTTTGAGCCACTGAGCACTTGAATGACATTCGTTTTGAGCGAGCAATGGCTC
>WSLM01000272.1:0-21316 GCA_019677335.1 Ceratobasidium sp. UAMH 11750 | reverse complement strand
TGTCTTTACATAGGAGATCGTGACCGAGTCACGCAGTTTGATCGGCGGTTCCTTATAACTGTCGCGTGCCTACCTTACCTTATCAAGCACATCACAGATCCCGCTTGAATCAAACACAAACTTTAATTTAACCCAACTTGACCGCGACCACCACTTTCCCACTTATAGTTTTCGCTTTGCAACAACGCATCGATTCGAGACCCAGAATGAAACGTGCTATTAGCGGCGGAGAATGAGTTTTGTTGATTGAATTATGCGCTTGCTTTGACCTGCTGAGGCTTGGACCTTACAATAAGGATGTGCAGGGTGGCAAACCACACTCGGTTGTAAACTAGTGGGCCCAGGCGACTACTTCGGGGCGTGCTTGAACTTTCTACAACACGTGTTGGATCGTATAAAATGGGGCCTTCTTGGTTAGGCTGGACATCTTCGTCTTGGTTTTTCGCAGCGCACGAGAAGGGGCTTGAAACTCTACGGTTACACGCTTTCGCTCTTCTACAATCGCTGAACTCTACACAAATCGCGTCATACTCTCTTTTTAGAACTGCTTGCGACAGCTACAACGCCCAAGCCAGCCACGAGATGGGCGACATGCACGGCGCGATCTTCTGTGATCCCAACTTTGTCGACAATTTCTTCACTGTCGACTCGACCAAGCTACAAACTGTGCTCGACTCTTGCAAAGAAAAACTCGACGCTTTCTATTTCGAGGAGGACATTACCCGGGAAGGCCAGCTGTACAACCCAATCTGCGAGGTTCTCAACATCATCAAACAAACCGTCGGCAGTCTCCCGGACTCGGATACTCTTTCCCCCTTTGTCGACGTTTCAGCCGAGTCTATCCCCTCCGATCGCAGCAACACGGCCGAGGTCAAGCCTGACCTGGCGTTATTCGAGGGCTCCATCCGCCACTGGGAGACGATGAGAATGCCAATCGAGATCAAGAGGCAGGCGACGTACCTCAAGACCGGCATGAAGAAGCTCACGTGGTACGCTCGGATGATATTTGCCCACCAGATGCACCGGCGTCATGTATACGGACTGGCGATCTGCAAATGGGATGCGACGTTTGTCCGATTCGACCGATGCGGTGTACTCTACTCGAAGCCGATCGACATGCGTAGCCAGGAATTTCGCAAGGCGTTTGCTGGGCTCATGATGCTGGACGAGGTAGCGTTTGGATACGACACGGCGTTTACGACGAAGATTGGACAGGATGGGCGGCTGGAGTATTACGTCGATCTTCCTGCCGAGGCGTTTGCGTCCGAGGGCGACTCGGATGTCCCAGAGGGCTCCCCGACCGATATAACTGGACCCACCGACGCACCCAACCCGCCCCAAATTCAAACCAGAAGGCTGAAAGTGGTCGAACGACTGTGCCATCGCGAGGGCATACGTGGACGTGCGACCGTCGTCGTCCGGCTACGCAAAGTTATACGTCCTGGACACCCGGATAAGCCGAAAGAGGCTCGACAGATCAAGAAACGTACCGGGGCAGCGCAAGAGCAACAGTCGACCGGAGAGATACTCGGGACTCGTGACTACGTGTTGAAGATGATGTGGCGGGATCCGGAGCAAAAGGTGGAGGGTGAAGCACTCCAGCGGCTGGTCGGAATATACGGAATAGGCCAACATATGTGGCATATCGATGTGCTCAAGCCGTGCAGCCCTTTGAGGTGCAAATCGACCGCGGTCGAGCCTTGCGAGGGATGCCTGGACATGACAGCAAGTCGGGATCAAGTGTTAGTGACGACGAACATGACGGACCTCGATATCGAGATACCAGAGGAGAAAGAAGGGGAAGGAACAGAGTACAGTAAGTCCGATAAGCCTCGTCTAGATTGTTAACACTCACGCCTTTTGCAGAGGCGATCCAGACGGACGAGTACTTGGCAGCCCACGTTGATCACACGCCGCGCATTTATTCTCGGCTCCTGACGTCGACTGTGGGTTTGCCACTTAGTTCGGCAGAGAGCCCGCGCCAGCTCCTCCAAGCGGTTCTAGATGCAATTCTTGGTGAGTTTTTGGTTTCTTGGTCGAGTGTTCGTGACTTATTCGAGTCCGCGCAGGCTATTGGCGACTTGTGAACATGGGCGTGCTACATCGAGACATCAGCGACGGGAACGTCCTAATGCTGCGACAAGGACAGGGGTACAACAAACGAGACTGGAGGATCCCGCGTGCGACAACGAATATACTAGACCCAAAGCTAGCAGAGTCTGAGAGCTTGCTTCAAGAAGTGTTGGATCGTTTGGACCGAGACCCAACCGGGATGTTGAACGATTTCGACATGTTTACGACGTACGGCGAGATGGGTGCTGCGTTTTATTCGTCCTACGAGAACGATGAGTCCAGGGCAAAGGAGCCGGAACTGAAGCGGCGCAAGGCGAACTGTGGAACCGTTGCGACAGCTCCCTCGGCTTCCAACAAAGAGAACGGCGCCACGACGGAGCCAATTACAGACCGCGCTGCCGAGGTAGAAGATACGACCGGACAAGTCATGGACTATCGTGTGGTGAGTAATGAACATGCAGTTTTCTAACTCGGTCCAACTTGAGAGTATTAGGGGACTCCGGCGTTCATGTCCGCTCGAGTCCTCGAAGTGGAACCTGGTCAGCGCTACAAGCATTGCTTCATGGATGATCTCGGGTCGTTTTTCTGGCTGCTTCTAGTCTGTGTCATTGAGCACGTTGACTCTCCAGGTGACCAGCCGACAGAATCTGCAAAGCGTCTAATGCGCGGCTTCCACAGACGTATCAACTCTATCTATTTGACCAAGTCTTCCTTCTTGATCAAGTGCGATAGGCAAGCGAAAATGATGCGCCGGGATCTGGCGTTGTGTGAGAACAGCTGGGCTGCAGATCCCGCCATCGAGTCCGTTGTAGTACAATTAGGTGCATACTTCAACGATGTTCGCTATGAGGGTGACTCGCTCGAGGGTTTTAGTCCTGGCGCGGTCTTCCCTATGATTGTTGAGATTTTTACCATTGCGCTTGCTTCGTGATACACTCTCAGTCTGTCTTCGCTACCTTATGTTTATCTTTAGCTTCATCTTAGTTTGTATGTCGGTGTTGCACTGTTGATGTGATATGTATGGTGCCAAGTATTGTATTTTCTCCCAATTGCATCTTCTGTACTTGCCCCGGCATTAGCCCATTCCTAATGGATGAACCTGTAAGAGGGTCACCCCGCAGTCCACTTCGCGCCGACATTTCAGTAACATTCTTCGGAGCATAGATCGATTACTTTGCGTGCCTATCTCTATTTCTGCCGAACACCTAGCATACAAGCGTGCGATATTTGGCCAAGTACAACCTCGAAAACCTTACTAATTTAGGAGCAACTCACTTGTGCATTGCATCTACGAGACAAAGTCGGAGAAAAGTTCGTACAATGGACGTCTGCCGTATTCATCTTAGTGAGTCCCTGATACCCACTTTGCGTGTTTCATATATTCTGTTGTTGCTTGCGCTGTCGTCCGCCCGGTTAATCAGAGTATATGCGGGGGGCTCCACTGTTTGTGGTGCCTTGGAAGACCCCGCTTTTCTATTTTGCAACTATTTATTAAATCGGGGGCCAGTTTCATTGCGGAACAAGAGGAAGGACCTACCCGGATGCCATTGTATGACTGAATACATGTTATATATGCGTTAGAATACCATGTTTCGGCACCAATCAGACATACCAACGCCGTTATCGTCCGCATAATAGTTTCTAGACCGGGCATTTCCGTCATACCGCACGATGGTGAGCTGTATTACGCAGCATGTCTCATGCCAAGTTTGCATACATTTACGATTGATTTTGAGGCTGCGAGTCCGGTACATGTAGTAAGGACAACATAGAATAGTGAAGGCCATACATGAGGCATCGAAAGTGCAACGCCTACATACAAACTAGGAGGAAGAGAATACATAAGTGGGAAATAGGAACAACAGTCCAAGAAGATATCACGAGGCAAGCGCACTGGTGAAAATCTCCACAACCGCGGGGAAGACTTCGGTCGGGGTACATTCTGAGGAAGCAGAATCCAAATAAATACCACCAAAGTATTGGCCCAGTTTCCGCACGACGGAGACGATTGCGGGATCGGTAGCCCAGCTGTTCTCACATGACGCCAACTCGTGGAGCATCATAGAGGTATGAATCAAGAAGGCAGACTTTGTGATAGCGATAGCACTATGATCCCGCCCGGCAAATTTATGCTGTAGCTTCAAAGCGCCCTCTGTCGGTTGGCCACCAGGAGAATCGATATGTTCCACGGCACATACAAGGATCAACCACAAGAACGACTCAAGGTCGTCCACAAAGGTATGCTCGTAGCGGTAACCGGGCTGCACGTCTTGGACTCGGGCGGACATGAACGCTGCAGTACCCTAATGTACTTTACGTTAGTTCAAATCGGCATATTGCGTATTTATCACTCACCACACGAAATTCGACGATTGGCCTTATCGTCCCCTCTACCTTGACAGAATCACTGGGATGTGATTCAACCAGAGTTCCTTTCGCCCTGTTAGAGCTTGATGAGGTTGAGGAAACTATGCCGGCGTTCGTCTTGCGTCGTTTCGGTTCCGGCTCCACCTCGCACTCAGCGTCCCGAGAGGGCGAGCTATCGAAAAACACAGCTCCCATCTTGCCCTGCGTCGTGAAGAGATCGAAGTCGTTCAACATCCCGGTTGGTTCTCGGCCCAGACGATGCAACGTCCCCCAGAGGAATATCTCAGACCGGTCTAGCTCCAGGTCCAACACGCTCGACGCCGCGGACGGGATCTTCCAGTCCCGTTTGTTGTACCCCTGCCCTTCGCGCAGCATTAGGACGTTCCCGTCGCTGATGTCTCGATGTAGCACCCCCAAATTCACAAGCCGCCAGTACCCTACACAGAATAAGTAAGTCTGAACGTGTAACCAAGATATAAATGCGAACTCACCAAGGATCGCATCTAGAACTGCCTGCAGCAGCTGGCGCGGGCTCTCTGCTGAACGAAGTGGCGAGCCGATAGTCGATGTCAGGAGTCGGCAATAGATGCGCGGCGCCCGGCGAGCGTTGGTTTTGGAATACTTGTTCGTCCGGACTGCATCTGCGAAAGGTGTGAGTGTCAATAATACGGAGTAGAGTTCTCATCAGACTTACTGTATTCCGTTTCCTCTTCATCGTTCTCCTCTGGTATCTCGATGTCCAGATCCATCAGGTTCTTCGCCACCAACACTCCATCCCGGTGTGGCGTCATGTCCAGGCATCCATCGCAAGACCCAGTCACCATCCATTCGCAGCTCGGAAGACTGCAGGGCTGGAGCACATCGATATGCCACATATGCTGCCCTATTCCGTATGCTCCGACCAGCCGCTCGAGTGCCTCTCCTTCCACCTTCTGTCCCGGGTCCCGCCACATCATCTTCAGCACATAGTCCTGAGTCCCAAGCACCTCTCCGGTTGAATGCTGCTCTCGCGCCGCCTTGGTACATTTCTTGATGTGTCGCCGAGTTTCTTCCGGCTCATCGAGGTATCCAGGACGTATAACTTTGCGTAGCCGGACGACGATCGTCGCACGCCCGCGTATGCCTTCACGATGGCACAGTCGCTCGACTACCTTCAGCCTTCTCGTCCGTAGCTGCGGCAGCAGGTGATGAGGGTCGGTAAGCGCAGTTGTGTCGATCGAGATGTCCTCCGGAAAAGTCGAGTCGCCCTCGGACGCGAATGCCCCGGCAGGTAGGTCAACGTAATATTCTATTCGCCCGTCTTGAATCTGAGTCGTGAACGCGACGTCGTACCCGAACCTTGATCCATCCAGCATCATCAAGCCGGCAAACGCCCTCCGGAACTCCTGGCTGCGTATGTTGATTGGCTTCGAGTAAAGTATCCCGCTCCGGTCGAATCGGGCAAACGTCGCGTCCCACCCGCATATCGCCAGTCCGTATATATGACGCCGGTGCAACTGATGGGCAAATATCTCTCGGGCGTACTGGGTGAGCTTCTTCATGCCAGTCTTGAGGTACGTCGCCTGCCTCTTGACCTCGATCGGGGTCATCAGCATCTCCCAGTGGCAGATAGAGCCGTCGAATAACGCCAAGTCTGGTTTGAGCCCAGTCGTGTTCCTGTGATGGGACTGGATCGGCCGAGTGGAAACGTCGAAAAACGGGAGGAAATTATCCGAGTGCATAACATCGTCGACGGCTCGTTTTATGAGGTTGAGTACCTTGCAGATGGGGCCGTACAGCTGGCGTTCCCGTGTGATGTGTTCCTCGAAATGGAGAGCATCGAGATCTTGTTGGCAAGCGTCGAGCACAGCTTGTAGCTTGGTCGAGTCGACAGCAAGGAAGTTGTTGATAAAGTTGGGGTCGCAAAAGATTGCGTCACGCAGCTCGTCCATCGTGCCGCTTGAGGGTCGGAGCAATCGCAAGAGAAAATAAAAAAGCAGGTTCCGTCGCGTTCAACCTAGCAAGTCCAGAAACGCGAGATATGATGGCCGTGTGCCCGTCGTACGCTGCGTAGACACAAGACGGAGGTATATCGTTTCCAGACCAAACCAAGCCAGCTTCCCACCCATACTTTATACCTTCGAACGCGAGGAAAGCCGGCCCATGCAAGCCTCAAGCGATTGTCTAGATCCAAAACGACGGAGTGTGATTTGCCACCGTCCACATTGTCGGCCCAACTGTCAAGCAGGCCAAAGCGCGTGCATAGTTCAATCGATGGCGAATTCATTCTCCGTAGCTAGCAACACCTTTATTTCAAGCTTTGGGTCAATCCGCTGTCGTTGAGAGGAAAACGCAACCGGGAAAGTTGTGGTTGTGGAGACTCTGAGTTTGGGGAATGATCTCTGCGCTAAACGCCGGTGTAACTCGTAACGCTTCTTCGTGGGATAATTTCCACCAATTTCGCCCAGCAGCTGCACCGCGGCCACATCTTCTAAATCTCGCGTTCACACAAAGCAAGATACCAAACCAATTATATTTGACCCCAAAAACTATAAGAAAGAAAGCAAATATTGTGAAGGCCCGAGTCCCTAAAACCCGAAATGCGAGCTCGATTCAAGCCATCCACCTAACGCTCAAGGCTTGTTCTGGTTGAGATAGTAATTCGGTACATATCCAGGAACGAGCTTTTCAGCTCCTTCGAGCATAACTATGCAAATTGGCAAGTAAGTCAACGTACCGCATACGGCGAGACAAACTGTGACGTACCGACAACCATGCCGGTCGCAAGATGAGCATCGATATGACAGTGCATGATGACTGGGCCGGGATCAACAGCGCGGAAGCGCATGACAGTCCAAGCCTGTCCGGTGAGAGCGACAGGCTTTGAACAAACAAGTCAGCCGTCAATGGATTGCGCAAGGGAGGAGCAGAGTGCTTACAGTGACAAAGTCGTCACGATACGGAGGGTTCTGGAGGTTGAGACCATGGAAGCCGGCGTTAACAGCGTCCTGGACTGTAGGATACGGGAATGCGCCAGTTCCGGAACCGAGGAGCCATGCCTTGACACCGTGCTTGTGCATCTACGAAATGTGATCAAATTGTGAGCGCCTTGACCTAGCGAGGTGGGCGGAGGAACGAACCGGATGAGGAGGATGAACAGCTGGGTTACCAGCCGTGACTTGGAAGATGACGTCCACGAGTGAGTCGTTTTTATACGACATGTAAACCTTCGGGTCAAGCTGAGCTATCGCGCTGGGCTGGAAAAGCAGCGGAGGGGTGTTGTCTGGGAGTTCGTGCCATTTGTTGCCTAATTCCAAACAGGTTAGAGTACGAAGCATATAGGAGAACGAGAGCGAAATCCTACCATTGAGCACCCATCCGAACTCGTCAGTACGGGTGACGTTCAGGTTCAGCGTCACATTCGCTGGGCCCTGAGGCGGCGGGAGGGCAGGGAACGGCGATAGGTTACTCATAACAAGGTCGACACCCCCGTTGATGATGTTACCCGCATAATCAACCCACTATATGCGTCACGCCCTTAGTTTACGACCCGCGTAAGAATAAAAAACATGCACTAACCGGGTTCTTGGCAGTCGGAAGCTTAGTAGGATCCGCTTTCGGAGTGTTGTAGGACATGATTGCGTAGCCGGTAATTAGTTGTGGCATCACGACCGCTGTAGTGCGAATCAGGTAGTGGTCCACGGCTTGGTCGAGCTTGACAAAGAACTGATAGCGCTCGCCAATGGGGATAAGGATTGAGGTCGCCTCTTGAATGTTGGTGTAGTGTCCGTCGGCGGCGACTGGGATACACCTCTTGAGCAAAGTGCATCAACAACGAGCGGAGGGGAACTTACAGAAATACAGCTTGTGAGAGTCAATTGAAACACGCAGATCCCAAAGCGCGCCACTATTCTATATTACGTGTTATTTTTGGTTCGCCGCCAAAAAGAGTCGACTATCGTGAACTCACAAGCAGGTTGAACGCAGCCCAGCCGTCAGTCTTGTTGACGGTGAACACTTGGAATGGGGTAGACGAGTTGGTACAGTTGTACCACATGGCCGGGCTCACTGTATCCGGCTGCGATTCGGGATACGGGAACATCACGGTGTTGTTGGGGTACATGCAGCTAACAGCAAGCGCTGTTAGTGAAAGAGTCGACAGGTACGCATACATCATTTGCTCACCCCTTTTTGGTCAACGGTTTCTGCTCAGGGACAGCCAGGGAGTTTATAAGCGTCATATTAGGACACATCACTTGTCCCTTGCCGCTAGCTTTAGAGTTATAAGCATCGAGGAATAGGCGCCAAAGTCGGAGAGAAACGTACTGATAATGTTATCAATGCACAGTTGTTCGATGTCCGTGCGCTCCCATTCCTCCATCCAATGCTCAGATGTATAATGTTTGTAGTCGTAGACGTTCAGTAGATGGGCGTTCAGTTCGGCCGCCTTGAGCTTGTTCAAAACGGTGGTGTCGTTACTGAGTTGGTTAAACGGTTTCGGCTTGGTGGCATTGGGGCGGATAAAGATGGTACCCTTGAGGCCATCGTCTAGTTGCATTTTCTATATCGCAAACTTTAGTCATGGAGCGGAGAGCGTGTGCTCAACAACCTACATAGTGCGAATGGTACCCTGATGTTAAGAGCGCCTATTAGTACTCTGCTACTCAAGCCATATCGGGTTATACTCACACTGGAGGCCAGCTTCATGAAGCGTGAAGTTGTAAACAAAGTGCCCGCCCACGGGGATCGGGTATTGAGTCAAACCGGGCACGCCGTCGGACCAAGGTGTCCCAATTTGCTGCATACTGCCACCGACAGTCTGTCAGGAACTAATCGAAGGTATGGCTCCTAAAAAGGTACTCACCCGTGCCAGTGCATGGTCATCGGCTCAGGCCCGTGGTTGGTGACATTGGCAATGATTGTGTCGCCCTCGTCCCAGATTAGATGGGGCCCGGGAGTCTGGCCGTTGATGAGCCACGATTCCTTAGCCGTGCCGTCCTGGTTAGTCGTGCCATAGGTGAGCTGCAAAGACGTCGTTAGGCTTCTGAGTGAACGGAGAACACGCGGCACACACCGTAAGATTGACGGTGCGGGTCGCAGCTCGTGCAGTGGGAAGCAAGGCCCCCGCAAGAAGCAAAGGAAGAGTGTGAAGATGCATTCCGAGGCGAACGAGTGAGCTGTTCAGAAGAGTAGAGAAGCTGCCGGGTTGTGTTGTAGCTAGGCTCTGGAAGCAGCGGTTTTGTACGCGTACGTTGCCAAGAGTTTACTCACCGCACTTTCCGCGCCACTCGCTCTGAGTGAATAGCGCGGTCGGCGTTCAGCGGATTATTCCAAGGTCGGGAATTGCGCAAGTTCATAGTCTTGGTATCCCACGAGCCATATTCAGTGTTTCCTGAGCTTGGTCTCTCACCTCCGCGCACGCCAAGCAAAGGATTATCCACGGCCTGGGTGGCCACTATCCGTTCTCCCTGGACTCATGATGATCACAGTAAGCCAGATAGCAAATCATTGATATGCGCTCATAACCGAGTCGCCGTCGCAGGTCCAAAATGGCGCGTTTTACGAGAGAAATACAGACTTTATTGCCACAAGGACAATATCGTGTTTAACATGGTTGCTTGGTCTAGGTGACCAATCTCAAACCAAAGAGCCACGTCCAAGATGTCCAGTGGCGTTCGAACCCATCCGGACAAATTCAGAGAGGGTAAGCGAAGATGAGAAGACTGATATGGCTGTACGCCGCTGAACTTGATTGTGGTGAGATCAAACAGAAGTCGCCGCATCAACCTCCCAGACACGCGCCCGGCGCTTCCGCAATCAGAGCCCGCTTGACAGCTCACCTCCTGTCCCGTGCTTGTCACCGCTGCCGACTCGGCCGCACACCTCGATTTGATGTATCTACTATATTACATATTTTGCAATTTGTTTTACCTTTTATTCAATTCTCAGCCCCTGGCCCGGGCCGATTCTCACACTAGCCTGTGCCAAGCACAGAGCTCATGCTAGTCCATATGTCTCGGAGAACCAGCGAATCTCCCTCAATAATCCCTCGGCCGGAGCAATTTACTGCTCTTGCAAAATGGTGCTAATATGTATGACGTAGACGCTTGGCAAAGCGTGGTGAACCTCCCAGGCTAGCTGGCAGCAGGCGCCTTTCCATACACGCCTAGTTAGTATCGGCCTGCATCAAATGGTCGTTAACTGTGGTGGTATGTGCGATAGGCTTTCAATCGTTAGCATATAATTACGTTTACCCAACCAAACTAATGTACGAGCCAATCTAATACAACGACACAAACATATGCAATGCTAGGGCTCCGGCGATTTGTGGCCGACACGCAGAGCCCGCAGCTCACGGAGTAGCTCGACCGCCTAGCGTTGTGCCAAGACCAAAGGGCTACTGTCTTACACGCCGAAGAAGGGATGTAGCTCATCTGCCGTGCCCTGGAATGGAGACATCGACACGATACTTCATACTTCAGGTCTATATATTCTGCCTCTAGACAATCCATATTTCGCGTCGAGCCGTGGTATTTTCCGCAAGTAATTATGAGGGGGTAATCGTTCGCCTTGCTTCTACTTTGTGTGCTTAGAACCATGCTATACGATTAGGGACCTCCATAGTACCGTAAAGCCTGAACCTTTCAGATGTCAAAGATTGTTAATAACATATCCAAGTGTCTCTGCCGAGATCTACACTACTCGAACATTGTCAGTATATAATTCGCATCCGTATGGATACGCATCGTTTGTAGTCACAATCACACGCCCAACTAGACCAACTTTCAAATTAGCATTAGTCACGCTCATCGGTCCCGGCTAGTTTGCTTGTGTACCCGAAATCTTGTATCCTGGTTGCCCGCAGGAGGGATGAGATATGGGGACTCAAGCAACGCCCCACTATTCAGTCTCATTACCCTCACACCCCTTTTGAGAAATTATTGCTTCCATGAGCGAAATAATGCGCATACACTCCGAGCTATCCGGGCGATTCATTGTTATACTCGCTATGAATTGTGGGGCTTAAGTGAATCCGACACCACGTTGATCGAATTATTCGTGTCTAATTATAGATGAAACGGAGGGGATACGGTAGCAGGCTGATTCGCGTTGTTGGTGTTCATCTTGAAACCAAGCACGTGACGTTGTTCATGTTTGGCTCTGATTGCAACCTTGGGGGAAATCGCGAACGCCCCACTGCACTTGTAGATAGACCTGAATATCACAATTAAAGTTCATAATGTTTATTTGGGGTATTTTGCATTTTTATTTTTGTTTTAAAAATCGATGCGTATCAGGAGTTGAGGAGAGGATCGGAAGACGAGTGGAGTTTAGGGCCGGTCGCTCCGCCTCCCACTGTTTTTCCCGCTCTCCCACCGCCACGACGCGTACAACTGGTCTTCCCTTCGGCTGTAACACTACCTTTGGCACCCAGAACGCGTTCTAGTGCCGAAAAAACACCTTCCGTACGATATATCGCTCAAGTTCTGGCGCCACATCAACTTCTGCGAGGCTGATGCACGATTCCTTGCCAAGGAAGAAACCCTTCGCACCAAGAGCAGACGAGTGCTAAACGTTGTTAAAAGAACTTCCCCTATTATTTAGCAGACAGAAAGACTTAGTTGCGGGATGACAACCTGACCACAGGGCATCTCCTTAGCCCATACTGGAGAGTTACTCAGCAGCGACTCGAGATTACTGTACACCAGGCACCAGGCTGTACCTGATTCCGCAAGTACTTGTGAAATTGGAGCGTGGGACCGTTGGCGGGGGCAGATTCCGTACCTGAGAATTGAGCCAGTGTGCGTGGATGCTTGAAGATGTGCACGCTAAATGATAACGTGGCTCCAGAGCGAAGCTCTGATCGGCGGGTTGGCACCATTTGGGGCACCAGCTTCGTTTGGTGAGTATCTGTTACCTTCCACCGACGCAACGACGACAACCATCCATTATCACATGGTAAGCTCATCCAGCCCTTAACTACAGCGTTTCTGCACCTCGATAATGGGGTATTTTACTCGAAGCCCTCCTCCCCCTCGAAGACTGGACTCCACAATTTCACCGGATACCACTGCCATCATTGCGGGATGGGGTTTTACGACCGTAACCCGGGTGCATATGCGAGGGTGTACACTACCGGATATCGTATTGGCACAGCGGTAGGCTGCTATCATTCTGGTTGATGAGCGTGTGATCTGAATATCTTCGGTAGCTCGCTGGGCTCACGGGGTTGTGCTCTGCGGTCGCCACTCTACTTCTTCTCTCGTATATCATGGTGAGTATTGCACGCACAAGCCTACCGCTCACAAGCTCACTGTACGGCTCAGCATTACACGTTTTTGAGTAGAAATAAATCGCCAATGGCGCGAGGGATCCGTGCATTCACGTGCAGCGCGCTCGGAGCATACCTCTGCAGCTTGCTCCTTTCCGACATGTTACATGGGATGGCCTTTTCAATCAGCCTCAAATGGGCATCAGATGGTGGGATCCGTCATTCAGTGGCGTGCACGGCACAAGGTGCGCTTGTTATCTCGACGAGTCTAGTTCAATTTTGACCAACGCCTTTTTGATAACAGGCGGGATATTCCAGGTTGGGGGTCTAGGTGGTGCAGTATGGTTGGTAGCTGTCTAAGAGCCAGTCGCTCCTATTGACTGTTTGCTGCAAGGTCGCTTGCCATAGCGTACCATACGTTCAGGTACGCTCATCCAGCCCTACCTGGACACGCTGAGTAAATATGAATGATTTAGCCTCTTGTTCTTAATCAAGAAGCCTTCTATCTGGACGACTCGTATCACTCTGGGCTTGGGCTGGACCACTATGCTCGTACTCCCTATTGTCGGCCCTCACGTAATCCAGAATGTAGAGGAGAGGGGTCACTTTTATGGAGTTCTAGGCGCATGGTGTTGGATCGGACCTGGTTATCGGCTAGAGTGGTATCTCTTCCACTATGTGAGTTTACTTACCACGCTCGGTACTGATTTCTAAATTAGTTTCACCCATTCAGGTATGGGTATTCGTGGCTCTCGCTAGTTCCGTTGTGCTGTATGGTGTGTCCGCAAACATCCCTAAATTCAGCTCACCTATACTTGCTCTTCGGCAGGGCTCGTGTACCTCCGTCTCTCAGGGCTATTGTCCTTCGAGAATGGCAAACCCGTCTGGAAGAAGTCTAGACAAAGTCGGGGTTTAAGTTGTCTTACCTCTTCTTGGTCTGCACACGGTACTAGTTTGCCCTCCCATGCGTCGGAGTCTAGGTCCAGCGCGAGCCAAGCAGTTGCTACTGCCAACTCGAGCAGAGTAAGTAAGCATCTGAAGAGGGTCGCGGGACGCTTGATGCTGTATCCACTCGGCAAGTAGCTTCGAGACCGTAGCAGTTTTGATACGAAGGCTGACGGAGGCTGGCGATGAATTTACAGCATATTCAATGGTAATTCTCCCGCTTGTAATCTTGCGAGTCGGCCTGACGTTTGGCTGGAAACCACCTCCTGCCTATCAATTTTTTGCTGGGGTGAGAACACCTTTGTATTCTTAAACTCGCATTCTGACCACGTTTTTCTTTAGGTTGCTTTCGCCAGCTCAGGTCAGTCATGAGGTTTTTGCCTGTCTCGGTGCTGACGCAGCACCGTAGGTCTGGTTAATGTGCTTCTGTTTATCGTAACTAGGCGTTCTTTTATCAAGCAAGTTGCGGCAACTAGGCCACAAGTGCACGTCTCAACCCTACAAATCGCAGTCTCGGAGGACGCTCAAGGCACTCAAGAAATCCATCTCCGCGAGTGGTCCACCGCCCCTCAATCGCGAGAGCAGGATGATATCAGTGAAAAGGAGGATGGGTCCCTCGAAATGAAACGTGATGCCTGATCCAGAGGGAGGTGTAGTCACCCTGCCATGGGGGTGATTTTTTTGACTGAGGAATAAAGCACTGATTGTCGGAGCAAGCGACGATCGGTTGTTCTCTCTCCACTTGACTCGCCTGTATTTGTTTCGTCTCTTATCTTCTTAAGTTTCTGCTATCTATCTCAGAGTTTGTGACATTGTTTAGGCGTATGCTCCTTCTATTATTACCTATCGCTCCGATATTCTGTAAGGTTAGGATTGAACACTCGATCCGAAAGTTGGCAGGTTCACGTCTCTCCCGGCGGTTTCTGAACCTCTTTTTTCCCTCCCGATATCCGCTTTGCTCCACTCCTTGCTTTCCGGCGGTTAGCGAAGGTTTGCTGGGGTATATTGGTGAGACGTTCTCACTCAAGCCGTCAATACATTACCGAATCGATCCCCCAACTTCCTTGGCAAAACAATGGACGGGTTTCAAACCGGCATTGGTTAAGAGGATATGGGAACTCAAGCCACACAATCTCATTACATTCACGCCTCATTCAAGAAATTCTTCTTACCATGTGCGAAAGAACGCGCATATACTCCGAAATACCCGTTAGTTCATCGTTATATTCACTATAAGTTGTAGGGCTATAGCGAGTCCGATGCCAGGCCGACAGAAGGGAGTGATGATGCGCCCGGTACCGCGGACGGATATTTCCTCGAGTGAACGCTCTATATTATTGGCTGAACGAGCAAGTTCTCTGAATGTAACGTACAAGGTTCTCGGGATTACGGTTTGCATTTGTTGATGCTCGTCTTGCAACTGTCTAGTCCCAAAGTGCAACGCGTTACGAGTTACGCAGGCGCTTACCTAGGAACTCAGATTTCAACCACGACGCCCCCCATCCTGTCCGTGTTTAATACTCGGTGGCAACGCGCAGACTTACTGATAAGACTAGATAGGCCACGCGCGACCACTCCGACGCCATCTGCGGACTGTGAATTTACTGGTACTAAACGATGCACGCCACTCTAGGTTTGTTACTCTTTGTTGTACTTGGACCGTGAAGGCGTGTTGGTGAACTCTCGTCGATTGGACCTCGACGACCACTTCGGATCATACCTACGACATCAATACACGCGCTGCGTAACATGAAGTTGAGGAGAGGTAAGCAAGTCCCGACCTAATCACTAAGCCCCCTCTAACGCGACATGTCCTCATTAAAGCCCCCCAACCATAGCGTTCGTACCCCGTCAACAAGTCTTAAACGAAAATCACATACCCTCGCCGAATCTGTTGACGCAAGACAATCTTGGTACGGCCGAACTAGTACCGCTACACCTCGTCGTGTTGGGCCAGCGCAGCACAAGGGGGAAAGCTCGGGGAACGTAGTTTCGGCATCTCGCGCCTCTAGTAAACTCTCCAACTTCCGTACGGCCGACTCTACCTACTCTCGTACTTCCGCCACACCGCTTGCGACTGCTGAACCAGCTAGGCAACACGACATGGGTCGCCTACTGGAGTGTGAGATGGAGGGCGCGATCTTCTGCGACCCTAACTTCGTCGACAACTTCTTGACTGTCGACTCGACTGGGCTACAGACTGTGCTAGACGACTGCAAGGATGATCTCGACCGCTTCCATTTTCAAGAGCGCACCACACGAGAACGTCAACTATACGACCCCATCCGCGGGGTGCTCAACATCATCAAGCAAGCCGTCGACGATGTTCCGGACTTGGATAATCTCCCCGCGTTCGTCGACGTTTCCGCCCAGCCTATCCCATCCCATCACGACGACACAGCTGGAATCAAGCCCGACCTCGCGCTGTTCGACGGCCCGACTCACCACTAGGGGACGATAAGGATGCCGATTGAGGTGAAGCGGCAGGCGACGTACCTCAAGACCGGGATGAAGCAGCTCACGCGGTGCGCCCGAGCTGTGTTTGCGCATCAGCTGCACTGGCGTCATCTCTACGGACTAGCGATCTGCAAGTAGGATGCGACGTTTGTTCGATTCGGCCGGGGCGGGATACTGTACTCGAAGCCTATCGACATGCGCAGTCAGGAGTTTCGGGAGGCGTTTGCTGGGTTGATGCTGCTGGATGAGGAGGCGTTTGGATACGGTACGGCTTTCATTACGCGAGCTCGACGTGATGGGCGCCTGGAGTACTATGTGGATTTGCCAGCCGAGGCGTTCGTAGCCGAGGAAGAGTCGGGCGCTGCGGCGGATGCCGGAACAGGGGCGGGCGCAGATATTTCGACCGCTGTTGCTGGTCCCAGCGACTCACCTAGCGCATCGCCAAAACCGCCGACCGAGAGGCTGAGGGTGATGGAGCGGTTGTGTCATCGCAAAAGCATACGCGGGCGTGCGACGATCGTGGTTCGAGTGCGCGAGGTTATTTGTGCTGGATACTTGGATGAGCCGGAGGAAGCAAAAGGGCGAATCAAGACGCGAAGTCGATCGAAACGGGAACAACAGCCAGCCGAGGAGGCAGAGCTACTCGGAACTCGAGATTATGTGCTGAAGATGATGTGGCGGGACTCGAACAAGAAGATGGAAGGAGAGGTGCTCGAGCGATTGGTCGGGATATATGGAGTAGGACAGCACATGTGGCACAGCGATATGTTCAGGGCGTGCGACTGTGGGAGGACGATGGGTGACTCTTGCAGGGAGTGCCTGGATAGGACGCCGAATCGGGATCAGGTGTTGGTCACGAAGAACCTAATGGACATCAACATCGAGATACCAGAAGAGAAGGAAGGGGAGGAAACCCAGTACAGTAAGTGCGACGATTCCTCCCCGTTTGGATTGCTTATACTCACACCTTACGCAGAGGAGGTTGAGACGAGTAACTACTCGAAGGCGTACGCTCACTGCACGTCGCGCATCTACTGCCGACTCTTGATGTCGACTGTCGGCTCGCCTCTGTGCTCGGCAGAGAGTCCGCGCCAGCTGCTTGAGGCAGTACTGGATGCGATCCTTGGTGAGTTCGCTGCTGTTTCTCGATGGTGTGTCCGTACGACTAACGCGATTTTGCTCAGGCTACTGGCGCCTTGTGAACATGGGTTTGCTGCACCGAGATATCAGCGACGGGAACGTCTTGATGCTGAGAGAGGAATACGGGTATAACAAACGGGAGTGGAAGGTTCCGCGCTCAACGACCGGTGAACTGGATGCTGGGCTGGCCGAGTCAGAAAGTCTACTACAAGACGTTCTGGACCGTTTGGCCCGAGACCCGACCGGGATGCTGAACGACTTTGATCTCTTTACTACACATGGCGAGCTGGGGGCTGCGTCCTTTGACGACCCGCCTTCTGAGGACATCGAAGCCAAGGCGGACGAACCTGGCTCGAAGCGACAGAAGCTGAACTCTGGGGCCGTTGCGTCAACACACTCCCCAAAATCCGGCAAGGGTAAAGAACGAGAAGAAAGCAAGCCGGGAGAACAAACCTTTGGCCGTACTGTCGGTGCAGAGCAGCGGGGACGCCAACCCGCCGACTTCCGCATGGTGAGTGATAAATACGCCTGATTTTCGATCAAACTTAACTTGGGATATCTTAGGGGACTCCTACATATATGTCCGCCTGTGTCCTGAAAATTAAACTTGGTCGCCGCTACGAGCATCACTTCATGGATGACCTCGAGTCATTCTTCTGGTTGATCCTACTATATGTCATCGAGCACGTTGACTCCCCAGATGACAAACCGACAGAAGACGCCCTCGAGCTACTAGACGACCTTGAATCTCCTCGTCTCAAAGCCATCGTCAAGGCAAAATTTACCCTCTTGCAACACTGCGCTGGAACTGGCCGGATGATGCGGGAAACCTTGGAGTCGTTGGAGAACATTTGGGCCGAAGATCCCGCAATCGTCTCCGTCGTACTGAAGCTCGGTGCATACTTCAACGGGATTTATGATCGTTCGCTCGAGAACTATGTCCCAAACGAGGTTTTTCCTATGATCGTTGAGGTTATCATGGGCGCGCTCAACTCTGAATAATTCGTTCGAATGCTTTTTATCCCTCTTTACTTATAACGCTCAATTTTTGTTTCGGTCTGTTGTACTTATGCTATTTGTAATGTCATTAAGGCTATCTTATTTCACTTGCTTCGAGTTGGCGTCGTCGCTTGATAGATATCGGGTTGAACCGACGATTTGAAATGCTGAGAGTTAAGCGCTCGGTGCTCCAGTGACGTCAAATTTCTGCGATTGTTTTCAGTTTGATCACGACCACCACGACCACAACCACGACCCGACTCGGTGTTATGGGGCTCCTCAGCGGGTATATACCACAACGCTCTCTTGAGCAACTCAAAAAGTATAAGTATTCTGGCGTAGACAAGTAAGTGCTATTTTCCTGATAGCGGACGCTGTTCTAAGACGTCAATGCTAGGTCATTACTTAGCAACTACGTTCTTAATCCGTTTTGGACCCAGTTCGTCAAGATATGGCCCAGGACTATAGCTCCAAATACGGTGAGATAGTCCGTTGGCGCCTGATGGAACGGCGTATCTTATCACTCGATGCTACAAGATCACCTTCCTAGGTCTTTGCCTCGTTCTCACCAACTTTGCAACACTCCTGTACTACGATCCCACATTTTTATCCGAGAAGGGAAGTGCAACAGGGCCTCCCCAATGGGTGTATTTTACGTGAGTTGCCAGCTAGGCGATATTTCATTTGTATTCTGACGTGACACACGTGCGTAGGTGGGCAGCAGGTTTGTTCTGGTACCAGGCGTTTGATGCCATCGACGGGTGAGTCAGGTCTGGTTTGGCTTCTTGTATACAGGCCCTCACACTTTTTGTGCAGCAAGCAAGCACGTCGTACTGGAATGGCTGGTCCACTTGGTCAAATGTTTGACCACGGGTGTGATGCGATAAACACGACGGTGTGTCTCTGGAATCTTCCGCCAAAGTTGCATCCGTAGAGTTATACTCAACTCCTTTCCAGCTCGGATCCATCTTGGGTTGTCGCGCCCTCAACCTTGGTCGTTCTTGGTGGCCCATCATATGCCAGATTGCAACACTCGCGAACTTTTACCTTACGACCTGGGAAGAATTCCACACTGGAACCCTGTACTTGGGCGTATTCTCCGGACCTGTGGAAGGGATTATTATGATTGTTGTACTCTTTATCATCACGGGCTTTTACGGTGAGTCGATTGAATGAGCCCAACGCAAATATGGATATTGATAGCGATCGTCCGAATGCAAAGGAACCCAATTTTGGGACCAAACGCTTGCCTCATTCTTCCCTTCATTTTTACATCCCGTCATCGGCGATATTCCACTCAACGAAACATTGATGGTCCTTGGGGCGCTCGGACTCGGTTTCAATATCGTTACCTCGTATGTCACTTTGTCTGATCTTTGGGTCTATACCAACACCTCCGTAGGTACATGAACGTCCGCGTTGCCTGCCGCGAGAAGAAAATCTCCAAGATCACACCCCTCGCCCGCCTCCTCCCTTTCCTCATCTCCACCGCTCTCCACGTCGCTTGGATCGCCGCACCTCTCACGCCCTCCCCACACCTCACCTCCCAGCCCGTAACCCCAGCCGATAGCACACTCAACCCACACAAGGGCTTCACCACCATCCAAATCGCTCAAGGCAAAGACTTGCTTTTACACAGCGCCGCGTTTGTACCGTTTTTGTGCATGTGGGGGTTGCAATTTGCGCACCAGGTTGGGAGGATGATTTTGGCGCATGTGACCGGGGAGAGGTTCCCAATGTTGGACGCGGGTTGGGTCTGGGCAGGTGTCGCGGTTGTGGATGCGTGGAGCTGGAAGTTGTTTGGAAGGTACGTTTAATCGTCGGTCATAAGATGGTGGAGCTGGGCACTGAGAGTATTGATTGGTTAGGGCCCCCATCCTCCACGCGGATCCTCTCAGGTTCATCTTAATCTCCTTGGCCGCCTCGATTTTGGCCTATGCGCGATTCTGCACGGCCGTGATAAACGATATTACCGATTATCTCGGGATTGCGTGCTTTACGGTGAGGAAGAAGGATGCAAACGGAGTGTGGCAGGATGCGGTCAAGAAGGACGAGTGAGGTCGAAATATATAGTTCTTACGACTCCAACGCAAGTACAGCAGAACAATGTGCTTATAGAGATTGTATCCTCTTGTATTCGAGTACTGTTTCAATAGTGTACTTCCAATTCGTCGAGGCGAAGCTTCATAAATGGGTGAAATGTTGCCTGGAACCTTCGCCCTCTATGGTAATCGCTTGTTTGCACCTGTGATGGCAAGCGATCGACGGCGCAAGCGCCCTAGAGGGCTTGGAACATTTGGATGTAATAGGGGGGGCCTCGGAAATAAACATAATTCCAGACGTAAAACTAAAATTGGAAAAAATGCGCGATTGATCCGTGCACGCATTTTATGTATGTAGACAAAATTTGAGAATGAAAATCGAGAGGGTGGGGAAATGCCATGGACAGGGGATACCCCTGAGCCCACCCGTGCCCCTATCTCGCTTTCCTGCGCCCCGTTTCACTTGTTTCTTCCCACCACACACACTCTAAACGCTCAACTTACACTTTGCACCGTGTATTCGCTGTTTGGTCTACAGTTTAATGTCTAAGCCAACGCCCTCCACCTCCTTGGACCTCTCCGATCCTTTGACCCTCGACGATGAGGCTCTTGGCCGGCTACTTGCCGTGGAGACCGAGAAACGGACCGGATGGGCGCCGCACGCCTGGCAGGTTCGCCTGGCGGTGGCGGTTTTGCAGCGGCGCGATGTTCTCTGCATCGCGGGGACCGGCTTCGGCAAGACGGTTACCTTCGTCATGCCGTTGTTCGTGCGGAAGAAAATGATCGTATGGATCATATCGCCCCTGAATTACATAGAGGAGGAGCAAGTTAGAGCATTTGAGGAGTGGGGGGTCAAGGCGGTGGCCGTGAATTGGAATACGGACTTCGAGTCAGTCAAGGAGGTATGCCGAGTGTGCGAGTGACTTGCCATGAATGCTGAGACGAGCTTGACCCTCCAGGGCATCCTTCGGGGGCATTTCCAGGTCATTATCTCGTCGCCCGAGTCGTTCTGCCAGTCGAATAAGCTGCGGCCGGTTGTCGT
>WSLM01000271.1:0-21399 GCA_019677335.1 Ceratobasidium sp. UAMH 11750 | reverse complement strand
AAGAGGCTGAGAAGAATGGGAAGGCCGGAAACAGCAAGGTGAGGCTTTGCTTGGATGGATTTAACCCCGCGTTTTACCGCCTCGTGTCACCATCTGACTGTGATGTATCTCCAGCGCACCAAAGTTGCCCACAAGGACGTCGAGGACTTAACTTATGCCGGTTCCCCTCCACCTGCACAACAATACCATTCGAATCCCAACCAACCTTCTACCTCCCACCTCGCTCCTTCGCATGTCCAGTCCCAGAATCCACTCACTACCCCTGACGAGATCGCCTTCTTCGACCGCGTTCGAAAGTACATCGATGACCGAGCCGTCTATCAAGAATTCCTCAAGACGATCAACTTGTTCGTCCAAGAGATCATCGATGTGCGGACTCTCGTCGATCGAGCGCGCCCATACTTGAACGAGGAGCTCCTGGCCCAGTTCAAGGAAATTCTTGGGTGGGACGACCGGTCTATTGAGATTGATATGGGCGGGCAGGGAGGAGAGGGTGGACCTGTGGCGCCTGCGCTCGATCGACCACGGGTGGATCTTAATACATGTCCCAAGTTTGGGCCGAGCTATCGTCGGTTACCTGCGAGCGTAAGTTCATTGTCATCAAGTTTATAGGTATCTAATTTTCCTCCAGGAAATCAACTTGGCGTGCTCCGGTCGCGATGCGATGTGCTGGGAGGTCCTCAACGATGAATGGGTCTCGCATCCTACTTGGCTCTCCGAGGAGTCGGGGTTCACTACTGGGAAGAAGAACTCGTACGAGGATGCGCTACACAAGTCCGAAGAGGAGCGCCACGAGTACGACTTCAACATCGAGGCGCTTCTGCGTACGATCGCGATCCTTGAGCCGATCAAAGCGCGCATCGATGCGATGGACCCCGAGAAACGCGCGACTTTCACGTTGGATCCACATCTTGGTGGTCAATCAAGGGGAATCTACCAGCGTGTTATCAAAAAGGTGTACGACAAGGCGGTTGGAGCCGAGGTCATCCGAGCACTGCACGAGAACCCTGCGGTCGCCGTCCGTGTCGTCCTCGACCGACTTAAGCAAAAGGAGGACGAGTGGAAGAGGGCGCAGCGCGAATGGAACAAGGTGTGGCGCGAGGTGGAGGCGCGGAATTTCTACAAGAGTTTGGACCACCAAGGCGCGAATATCAAGGCAAACGACAAAAAGGCGCTCGCGTCGAAGCAGCTCGTGCTCGAGGCCGAGGCACGCAGGAAAGAGGGCGTGCGCACAAGGCAGCGCATGGTCGACCCGACGTTTAGGCGCACAGAACGTGAGCTTGGGTCTCCTACGGCCACCAATGGCAGCTCGGGCGGTTCCGGAACCGGCATGAACTTTGTGGTCGACGATATGAGTGTTTTGCAAGACATCCTCAAACTCGTGTTCGCCTACCTCGACCGATCAGCGGCGAACGTATGTCCTCTGGATGAAAAGAAAAAGGTTGAACGCTTTTTGCGTACGTTTGTCCCGATGGCATTCATGCAAGATCATGCGACGTTCGATGCTGCGTTTGGAGATGCCATGGGAGGAGGCGAAGGTGATGCCATGGGCACGGGGGAAGACACGGGCGACGACGGCTCACGAAAGCGCGGCGGAGACTTGAGGAAAAAGGCGCTCAAGAACAAATCCAGGGGGAATAAAGTTACAGCGCCGCCTTCGACAACGGGAGCAAGGGAAGGGAGTGCGCGGGCGTCGCCTATGGCTGTGGATAGCGATGTCGTGTCCCCCGAGGGCGCAGATGCATTGCCCGAGGGCGGGTGGGTCCGCATGGACGATGGGTCTGCTCCGACCTTGGGTTCAAACGGGAATGGGGCACAATCTGGCAAGCGTACAAGGGGTACCATGTACGTGAATAATGCGGTATACGTGTTGTTGAGGATAATCCAGGTGTGTAGTCCTTGAGACGGGTAAAGTTGCTGATAAGCTGACGCAATGAACTTGCAGATCTGGTATTCGCGCTTGGTGTCACTCAAGAAGCTAGCCAAGACGCTCGCCGAGTCGGGTGAATCCTACCTGGAGAACCCACTGGCGGTCCAGCTCGGGCTGAACGACGCTGTGCCACCTAGTGCACACCGGTTGATCCCTACTAGTGCCAATAGTAAGTACTTTTCCGATCCACGATCGACTTGGCGCTAACGATTACTACTCAAAGCCCCAAATCCCGCGTCCGAGTTTTATGCAACCCTGCTTGACGCCAGTGAACGCATGTTCGATGGAGAGATCGACTGGCAACAGTTTGAGGAGGTCGCACGGTTCATGTTTGGCACCAAAGCATATGTAGTCTTTACCATTGATCTGCTCGCGGGCCGGATCATCAAACAGGTGAGTCTATAACCCCAATCAACTTTACTGCACCTGGCTAACGTGGTAAAACTTAGACCCAGGCCATCTTGAGCGACGCGCGTTGGCCAGAGCTGTGTTCCCTGATTCAGAAAGAGCGTCGAGAGACCGCACCTGGGCCGAGCTCACAGTTCTTGATCAACTATCGCAGGCAGGTCGAAGCGTTGATCGCAGGAGAAGACAGCCGGGAAAAAGACAACTCGAACCTAAACGTGCATCGCATCGTCTGGGTACGTTTCTTTTTCGCCTGTTCATGGTGAGGTATGCTAACCCTGCAACAGAACAACGAAAAGAAACTGTTAAGCTTCCAGTTGCTTGCACGGGATGACATGAGTGTGTACGATAGCGAGGCAATGAACGGAAGATGGAAACATTATATCGACTCCTATGTTCTGGTATGTATTTTGAGTTACGTTCGTTCGTCCGCCCTGTATTGATTTGTCTCTCAGACGCACCAGACCGAGGGTCTTCGTAGCGTGGTACAAGGCCCACTCCTGCGTCGGTACGTCCAACTATGTTTGTCCGGCACAAAGCATGTTCTGAAGTGGTCATTCGATGCAGCAACCTTCGAAATGTCGATTCCACCGAAGATTCCCCCAAGTATCACGCCGAAGGTGGATTGCACATCAAGGTCGACATGCTCACCTACCGGTTGTTCTTTGTCTCGCGTACAGAGGAAACTTACTGCCGCGAACGTACAACCCAAGAGGTGCAGCAACTGGACGAGCAAGCCAAAAAGACGGGCGTAGGCCGTGCGAAAGCATTTGAATCGTGGTTGGCGAGCAAGGGTGATGCGAAGAGTAACCAGGGACAAAAACAGGATGATGTATCGATGGAGATGTAAGTTGCTGGGCATGCCTGTTCTTGTTGTTTTATTCGGGGTACGATAGTGTATTTGAGTAAACTTAGTTAGAATATGATATTTCGCTTTTTTGCTTCAAGCTAGTCAGTCTAGCCCCAAAAATACAAAAATAAACCATGGAAAGAGCAAGGTGGACACGCACTAAATCTTCAACTTGCGTCGGTACGTTATAAATCCCCGCACGTTGCTTTCCACCTCGTCCGCCCATCGACGCAACTCTACTCCACCCTCTTTCCTCTTGTCGATTCCACGAACAAGTTTGCGCAAGCCCGTAATTGAGGAGGCCAGGATATCCGTTCCACGAGCGTTGCGGAAATTGACATCGTATGGATTGGCTTCATCGGCGTAAATGTCAATCAAGAGTGAGAATGCATGCAATGTTGGCTCGGCTGCACGCGGCGTGGGATGGATATAGGACAATAGGTATTGCGCAATGGCCTGAATATTGTCTCTTAATAAAGTACTTCAATGCGTTTGAGGATACTCACCTTATTCATCTCAACCTCGTCTACGTTTTGTGCCAATGATCCCAATATACCCACGCATTTCACCTGCACCTGCTCCCCAGCGTCAGGGGAATCCGCAATCTGGACCAACGTCTCTACATGCTCTCGCACGGGGACAACCACCCCCCTCGCAAGGCGCGCAAGACCCCATAATGCACCCAGTGCCGCGATGGACACCTCAGCCCTACGTTCCGAGTTGGAGGGGGCGGATAGTACTGTGCGAAGCGCAGACCAAGCCAGGGGCCAGGCGGCAATAGCTACATCCAATACTGCCGGGTTTACCGGCCCCGAATCGGATACAGGGAACGAAAGGAGGAGGTTGGAAAGGCACTCGAGTGCAGAGATGTGCACGGCGACCAGGGCGGACGTTATAGGCGGGTGTTGTCGCGTTGAATCAGGGGCATCGGATGTGGATGTTACGATTGCAGTGGTGTTGGCGGGGGAGGTTGTGGGTGAGGGGAATGACATTGCCGTAGGGGTACTTAGCGCGAGTAACAGGGGCGTAAGAGTGCGTAGCAGTGATATACTACTCAAGTTCGCTTCTGGAGGCTCGTCAGCAGGTGCATCCGCGTCCATCGCGTTGTCATCCGCAGCTGCCAATAAAGAGAGGTTAAACGTTATGAGTGGCGTTTGTACTAGAACAAGCATCACCGGACTAACCTCCATTCTCGATAATCTCTTCGTCATCCTCCATCTCATCCATTTCCTCCTCGATCATTTCCTCCTCAACAGGCTCTGGATCTGGCATTTGCGCACACACACCCGTCAATATCTCCAGCGCGAGCTGCAGAACTCGCAGCCTCCTTTCAATGCGCTCCAGTACTATCTCAGCGGCAGTTTTGTGGTCAGATTTAGGTAATTTGGCGTGTTTGAGGGAGGGGTTGGGTAGTGGTGCAGGCTAGCACGTATGGTCAAGACGGGAACACTAGTGGTTGGTCAAACACCGGGCTCACCGGCTCAGCGAGAGTGGACTGGGCCTCTGCAACCGCGTCTTGGAGAGAATAAGATAGAAGGGGGGTTATAAGAGGTAACGCAATTGCCCGATCGATGTCGATGGATGAGGCGTTCATGGCAGCTGGTAGTGGGGATACATTCCTCAGAATCCCTATTGCCGTATGTCAACCTTGAATACTTCTGCGAGGCTAGCCGACCCACCACAAGATAATACTCGAATTCCGACATCCCGTTCGTCATCGTTTGGATCTTGATGAGCAGTGGAGATTGCAACTAAGCATGCAATGTATTCTGATTCGGAACGTATGCCTTGAATCGCGGGAGGGTTGTCCTCGGAGAGGACGTAGAGGCATTGGGCTGCGAAAGAAGGTAGCATATAAGCGCATACATTCAATACTTAGTCGCCCAGGTATAATATCTTCCATATGAGCGAGCCTGAACGTGTGCTTACCAGCTGCATAGACAAGCTGCGTTGGTAATTTTGCTCGATTCACCAGAAACGCCACTAGGAAGGGTACAAGCGATATTGAGTTGATAGCATTCAGTGCCTTATTGGAGGTTTCTCTAATAATGAGTTGTTCAGCCCCAGCGTGCAGCCATCGGAGAATATTTGCACTCACGAAAGGCACCAAAGAATTGTGATTACGTTCTCCGCAAACCCGTATACCAAGGACTGGACCTTTTCGGGAGCCGATTTGGGGTCTTCAAGTACGCCTTGAAGCCTCCCTGATATCTGTGAAAAGTAAGTAGATATACATGGTTTGCCGCTTGGAACCCACCTTTGGTATAAACTCCTTGAGCGGAGTCACGATGTTCTTATTGAACATTTCAGCGCAGATATCAAATCCTCCGTCAACGCAGAGGTTCCTATCTCGTCTATAAGCCCCGAATGCGACCAAGCGGTTCAAGTGTGGGCACATACCTCAGTGCGCCGGCTGCTTCAACCACTACCTCCTCCGACTCGTCAGTAAGTCGAGATATGAGTGCTCCAACTACATTCTTTCCCTGTAGCAGGCGTCTCGTCGCCGGATCGTTTTGAATCAGGTTCGAGACAGCGGCACAAGCCCAAGCCCTTTCTGTCACGTCTGCACTCTCTAGCTGCATCAACTCAGCTTTAGCATTCTAAAGAAGAATGGCTCAAAATAACGCACTTTCTGGATTATTGGCAACACGGCCTCAACTTTCTCCTTCTGAGACGACGATGCTGCCGATTCAAGTCCTTTAGGAATGTGAGAGTCCGGCACACGCATAGGGTTATGTCTCCTCATCGCTTTCTTCTTCTGTGTCTTCCCCATGGCTGCAGACCGTTTGTTATGGTTGTAGGTTGGCGACTTACCCAAAAATTATGATGTACTTCTAAGCGCCAGAGTCCACGGACAAACAGTCGCCCGGCGCAAAGCGCTCAAGCCCCCAGCTTATTCTCTCCCTCAACCCCTATACACAGCTCAGACTTCATGGATCCGCAAGTAGTATCGCACGCGACGGTCGAACGCTCCGAGTGAACTCAAGCTTCCGACTCGACCCGACCTGACTCACGACTAACTAATTGTATTCAACCCAGCGTCGACATTGCCAACCGTGGCGCCGCGAATTTTATCAAACTTTATTATCAGGCCTACGATGCTCCATACAGGATAGAGGTAAGTATTAGGTCGCTAGCTTGCTCTGCAGCCCTCAACTTAGCTCTTGTGGCGTGCCCAGACTGTACCACGTTTCTACCGACTAGACTCTAACATCACTTGGAACGGGACTCCAGTGTCGGGGACCGATGAGTTGAAGCAGTTGCTTGAAGCAATGCCCCGCTCGGAACACGACGTTCAATCCTATGACTGCCATCCAATTCCTGGTACGTGACTTGGCTGTTCACTTCAGCCACCAATTGACCCCGGTCTCTAGGATCAAGCGTGGCTGGTATCCAGCCCCGACCACCTTCGCTGCTCGTCACAGTTTCGGGAACCGTACGCCATGGCCCGCCGCCCACCCCTTCCCCTGCAACGGCTGCAAAACGCCCCACGTTTGACAACGAGCCTCGAGTGTTCAACCAGACGTTTATCTTGATACCTGAGAATGTTCACACCGAAGGGCACCCGAAATACTACGTCAAGTCAGATTCAATGCGATTCGTTGGATGAGGGGGATTAGAATAAAGCGTTGTCTCGAGGCATGTTCTTGTTGTGTGGGAGTTGACTTGATTTTGGATGGTTTCGACCCGTATATTCTGTTTTCTGGGTCAAAAACTCGTAGTCAATGCTGTTATTTTGATCCTTGACAACTTGAAATCTGCTGGATGCGTACATTTCAATATCTCCGAGTTGCACAAAATGGTAAGGTTCAACACTTGGGGGAGCGCGTGTGACGCGGGGTTGGTAATTGGCTCTTGTTATGCTCCATTTGCGACTGTTCGCCACTCAGCTGGCTGATCCCTCGCCGGAAGTTTGAACAGCCTGCCGCCGCTTCCTCCCTCTGTTCTTTGCCTCCCTCCCCTACGAATTCGCCGTGCCAGGCAGGATCCCGCACACACGTACTACACACCCTCTAGCTTTTCTACTTGACCCCTCTAACACAATCTGCGCGTTGCTAGTGCTGTAGGATTTGACCTCGACGAAGGAGCATACTTTTCAACAACACAGGCTCACGAACATCTAAATCATGGCGCGAGGGGAGGGATACGACTTTCGACCACTCATAACCCATTATCTATTTCTTGTCACCTTCATCCTTGCCTTTGTGAGTTGGCTGGTTGGGAACATGAGCGCGGGGCACAAGCCGGACTGAACCGGCTATTCGCACAGGTTGGCTGGCTCACGGCATTCATTGGGCAAGCGGCTACTACTGCGCAGTGTGAGTCTAGCTGTTTTTGTTGTGCTGGATCAGGTGGTCGGCAGGTGTGGGAGCTTTGAGGGGCTGATGCGTCAATTTACCGTCAATTAGTCGGCAATGCTTTTGTGAACACCTTATGGTTCGGAATTTTGTGAGTCGGTTCCTTTATTACAGTCGATTGTGTTGGCTCATCGTGTTGCTTTACTGGCCTTGGTTGGCCGCTTCACCACTGTGATGTCACATACATCTACTTCAACCAAACGCCAACAGCCTGGAGCTCTTCCTCATCATTGGTGTTCTGCACACCTTAGCCTCCGACTCGATAGGCACACATCGCCTACAGGTAAGTGCGCAGTCTAATTGCGTATGCAGTGCACCACTGATGGTCATGACGCTCGGGCGCCAACCGATGATATCTTAAATCGCAACCAAATGCGTCGTCTCCCCGTGCTAGATTTCCGTCTTTGGCGCAGTCGCGATTGTATTTTCTGTTCAAGGCGCAAATCAAGGCTTGTTTGCGCCGCGACCAGCAATCCAAGCGATGGGCGCTGGATGGCTTCTGCTCGCGTTCGTTAACGTAGGTGCTTGGTTTTAATTAATTTAACAGGCTAAGGTGAATATTATTTTTAGATCATATGGACTCTCTACTTCACTGCCGAGGAGGATTCGTTGATGCTTCACACCTTCAACTCCCTCGGACCCGGTGCCGGGCTTTCACCTGCTTCCCGTTCGGGAAATCGCCGCCGTCATAACCAATCTCGTGCTTCCAACGGCTATGCTGGTGCCGGCAAAGAGGAACACATGGGCATGAGTGGCATGGGTATGGGCGGTGGCATGGGTGGCGGCATGGGTGGCGGTATGGCTCCTACCAACACCGGTGGGAGCATGGGCGGGGGTGTGGGACCGGGTGCAAATAACATGGGTCGAGCAATGAGCCAAGAGGCTACACGAAGCATCGGCGCAGGAACTGGAGGTGGGCGTAGTATCGGTGAGGATGCACAACGCGCGGCGAGCCCCTCTACGCCGCTCATGAGCCAAGCAGTCCCGCCTGGTGGCGGAGGTGCAGGGGTAGGAAACGATCCCGAGGCCGGTGGGTATGCATACAAGGCACGGGCTTTGTATGCATACACCGCAAGCCCAGACGATCCTGCAGAGATCTCGTTCTCAAAGGGAGAGATTTTGGACATTGTCGACAATAACGGCAAGTGGTGGCAGGCGCGAAAGGAGGACGGGACCACCGGAAGTGAGTGATTGGTTTTAGACTTTGGGCGCCATCGCTAACCTGTTGTTCCCTCTTCCTTTCATTTCTAGTTGTCCCTTCAAGTGAGTTCCCAATAATCACTCGTGATGATGGCCACTAATTGATTCCGCGTTTAGATTATTTGCAGCTGGTGTGAGGTCATCCTCGGCAATCTTGTACGAGATGGGGTTCCTATTTTTGGGCGTCGTAATCTTAACTATCCATTTGCGCCCCTCATTCGTAAACATAGTTCACCCTTAACGCTACTATCACCTTGCCAAAATGCACGTTCTGGGCTATACCACCTAACTAACGATTCTACTTTCTTGTTTTCTTGTTCTACGTGTTGTATGTATTGATGTGGACTCGATGACTCGGATGATATGATACGCTCTGGTTCTCCAAACTTAGTACGGCGTAGCTCGACCCATCCTGTTGATTACGTCGGGCTTGGGACAAAATAAAGAATATAAATCCTTGAGAACATCTTTGCCACTTACCTAGCGACCCCTATCATTGGATAGTGACTAATCTCAAGTGCTCATGCTCAGTCTAACATACACGACTCCTCTCAGCCCCTGCCCGGCACACGCACTGTTTTCGTCGACAGAGTGCTTCCAACCAAATTCTCATCTCTGGGGCTCCAGTACCTTTCCTTTTACCACTTTCAACCGCTTTTCGACACAGCACCTTTTCTTCCGCGCTTACCCCTGACGAATGCTCGCTAGGATTGAAGCATCGCCCAATTCCTTGGGATGCTCGGTAGCCTCGAGACAATCTTCAACGATAATTACACCACCGAGACCACATGAACCTAGAATAAATGCTAGTGCCCAGGACAAAAGGTTCGAAACGAATCACAGCGAAACCCACCACATAGAGCATTGCGAGCCTAAACACTAACTGCGCTTTCCCCGCATCATCCGGGCTATAGATAATTGCCACCCGATCTTCACCTGATCCCTCCGCAAGGCATTGCTCAGTGCACGCGAGCTCAGTTGGTCGCTGTACGGGCGGCAGCGGGTAGTTTTGATGGTGCGTTCATTGACTGGATTGATGGGAATAAACCCATGTATAGGGGCAGGTGGCTGGAACTCTGGTACAGTATAGTAAGAGGCCTCGTTTTCAGGGCTGAAAGGTCAGGACGAGCTCGACGATTATAGACAACATGTGATACAACAACCAAGCGTGCATTATTTGTAGGCGACCAAAAGGAAGTCTTGGATATTAATGAAGTGATGAGAGTGCAAGCATACATACCAAACATGTCATAACAACGCGAAAAGGGGTTGCGATAACTCCATCGAGTATGACAAACATGTGACGAATAACAGCTTATCAGGGACAAGTGCATCATACTCGTCATATCAGTGACTGCATGTGCTCTCGACGCACCCATATCATCGGCTAGTGGTTCAGTTCTTCAAGCAACCTGACCACATTGGCCCGCCTTCTGCCTCGATCCTGTGGACTGAAGTACCTACCCAAGCTGCTCGACTCATAGCTAGCGAATCATTACACCTCTGCTTCGTGCTTCGTGCTGCTTTACTTGTGATATCCTGTGGGCACGCGACCTAGGGCATGGGCTCGTATTAGTTTTTCCCCGTTGCAAAATTGTTGGAAATCTACTCCTGCGGGGCGTCAAGGCTGTAACGCTGATGGTGGGGCAGATACGCACGTAGTCAGGGATGATAACCTGTATTAAAAGACAAAGGCGACAGGACTGTCTGAACTGGGACAGTCAGCTATATTCAAGGGGCGGATTCATTGTTCGTTGGATAAGGAACCACGCTAACTATGGACGTTTCCGGTATGGCGACATCTACTCTCGCGGGATGTCAACTTGGAGGTATCGAACATTGGGCGCCTTCGGGAAATGTTCCGTAATGGGATGCTCGGCAGCGATGGATGACACGATTGCTAAAATTTGCCAGGTGGTTGGCACATGTCTTTATCGGCTGCAAGTGATACTTGCTTGGCACTTGGGCCGACTGGGACTACCTGGGGCGGGTGTTTCAAGATATGGGTGGTTTCATTTTGTGGTGCCATTCGACTTTTTTAATCCGGCGGGTTGTCGCGTTTTAGCATTAGATTGTTTGGCACTGTGTACGCGCTAGCCGCTCGGGTCGGGATCGTACGACGTGGTGAGAAGCATCTCATCTGCGCTGGACCCCGTGCGAAGTTGGGATGCTCTGTAGGCTCACTTGGGACGTCTGCCGTATAAGATGGACGTACGTGTGCCTATCACCTTCGGCCTTTGTTGGATCGGAGTTGTCCGTCGCCCCTTGTCAAACGGTCCCTGGTGACGCCCAGCACGCTTTCGGGTGTGCCCCTATATATTGCTCGCCCAGCCCCTCCCAGCTTGGAGCTCACCTTACAGCAGACGTGATTCGCGCGGAGGATACGAAGCTAAGCTGCCCGGAGTCATAGGCAAGTCCCATCTACCGCGCGGCACGCCGAGAGCTATCTGACCCGTACGATCTTGGGCTACCCTCACTTCTAGGCACCAGCAACATCCTTTTATTGCTCTTTGTCTCTTGCTGCTCACTATATTATCCGCCTGTGATTGGCTTTAACGGTCGTGATTTCCCGGCGTTCACACCGGTTCGGTTTCGGGCACGCACCATTCGGCCTCCGTCGATTTTATAATCATCTTACCACGCACACCTGCATTACGCAGTCGGCCATATATCACCTGATGGATTGGGACATGGCTCGGACGAAAGAATTGCCCCTCATACCTGTGGTCGAGCCGCTTCTCGAGGACGATCTTGAGCGTCGGTCGGGCGCCAGCTCATTCGATCAACTGCATACGTACACTGTCACCTTTTCGTTTTCCTTTGGCTCGGTCATGGGGCTGAGCGATACTGTTGTCGGTATCGTTGTACTCAGGGTTGTGAGCATAGTTATTGCTGCGGGGGGATTCATTATCGTGAGTGGATGAGCACCGACGGATCCCGACGCGCGGCTAATTATAACCTTGGGAACCCAGAGCCTCTCCGTTATCCTCCTTGCGCCTTACTTCCCTTCGCTCGTATCTGCGGCGCCAGCGCTCACCCCCAACTCCCGCAGCACCCCTCGCGGAGCATCATCCCCATACGGGCGCCACAGCCCGCCACACCCCCGGCCAGCCCCCGTCACCGTCCAGGTCACCGTCCGACGAGACCCAACCATAACTCCTATCATCGAAATCCGTGACAGCGCCTCCCCTAGTCCCGCCCCTGTGAACCGACGAGTATCGTTCTCACCACAATCTTCGAGTACTTCAGTCCCTATTGCTGCGGATGTGCCAAGCGCGCCAGGGAGCTCTACAGGCCACTGCCAGACGATGGCCTCGCCTGGTTCATCTATGCGCTCGATGTGTGACCGGGTGAGGGAGCGCGAGCGCGAGCCGGGGTACATCTTGCCGACTCCGCCTTCGAGTATTGCCAGCGTGAGCTCTGAGGCGGATGATACGGAGACTTTGGACGAGTTTGGTTCAGTGAATGCTAGCCCGGGTGTGGGGAAGCGTGGGAGAAGTTTTCCGTTTGTGGGTAGAAGGAAAGATAAGGGCAAGGAGGTTGTGCGGGACAGAAATGACGGACAAGCCGAGTTCGGGCTATTCGGGTCAAGGAAGCGGTCACAGAGTTTGGGATACGTTGTCGAGGGGAACATGAGTGGTCTATCACGAGCCAAGACCACAGGAGGGATCGCCAGCAGCCCTCTGTCACGGGCACGACTCGCCGAAGAACGCGTAGGCTCACAGCTGGACGAGCCTCTACGAGAAACCGAGGGCGAAACATCTAGTCGCGGGGCCGACAAGGAAGAACGTGCGAGCCGGAGCACCGTCGAGAAGGAAGCGCGCAGGCGCTCGGGTCTGTCTTTCCAAGACTTCAAAGCCGCATTTGGAAAACGCGAACGAAGAGGGTCCGCACACGGCGCGTACGCCCTCTCTCCTACCTCTCCCGGGACCGCCCCCGCCACTCCTGAAAACGGGCCCGGAGGCGTACCCCGGGCTTCCCACCCCCATTTCACGCTCGGCTTCGGGAGGCCGAGCAGCGTGCAGATATCACCACGGGCCTCGTCGGATAGCGCGACCTCGGTGCGACGGCGAAGTATGCCCTTGAAACTAGACACGGCGGATCTGAACCCCGGCACCCCGGCCGACTCGGAGCGCGCAGAGGCCCAGTCTCCGTTGCAGCACCGCAAGCTGTTTGGTGCAGGGGAGGTCGTGATCCGGAACGAGAGCGGTCGTCGTAGGACTCGATCTAGTGCGGTACCGGGGTTGTATGCGGACGCCGAGGTCTTGCAGAGGTTATAATCTTTGAGCTTTTTGCTTTGCTTTTTCATTTGGTCAACGAACTACACTCGGGTTCACATTTTATTTCGTATTTATCTCATCATCTCCGCTTTCTTGGTTCGTTTCTTGACACGTTTGGGTCACATTCATGTTGTCATGTTGTATTATTACTCACGCTCTGCGATGTTGCATGTAACGATTATCAGTAGACGAATGCTACGAGTTCAACACAGCTCAAATGTAGGATTTGTTTGGAGGGATTTGTCCTGGATCACGTGAATCATTTCCAGTATGGTACCCACACTAGAAATGCCCTCTGTGCGGGCAGGGCACCTTGCTCGTTGGATTCATCCGGTATTGCTGCGGTCTGGCGCCATGGTCCTGGTTGGGTGACCGAGCGTCTAGTTGTGAGGGACAATAGGCATGGAATAAACAGGAGTATACGGGGATGAAACCTTGGGACGAATTATGGGGAGGTGAGTGACCTTGGAGCAAGGTGATTTTTTGCCTCGATGCTTGCCCGTGGCTGTCTTAGGCTTGCTATCTCTGTTGAGCCTGTATTATTTTTTATACGCGGCTCGGCTCGTCAGCGGTGCTTGAAAACATAAATAATACATAAACCAATATGCATACTCGCGGCCGACTCGAGTGTATGCGCGCAAAACCGGCCGCAAAGACACCAAGCATTCAATAGCAGTATGTAAAACATCAGAGCTTTTTTTTCTAGTCGAAATTTTGACGATTCAGGGATTTTGAGTGCTGTACGCGTACTCAAGGGACCCACAGACCCAGTTAGTAGACATCGAGAACTCGCTTGTATCTGTGACAGGCTCACTAAATTCGTTAGCACACGCTGTAGATACGGGTGAGAAAATCGCCCGTGACAGCATGCAATCTGTGCGTCCCTCAAGTAATAGGCATACAGTACGCAGACCTTGTTTACAGGCCATGAGTGGATCAAGGGACAAGCAAAGCCGTTAGAAGACAAGAATTTCATTCAAACTACACACTCAATTTGCCAGATGATACAATTTTCACGCTTTCAAGTTTCAACCAATAGCCGACAATGATATCTCTCACTTGCGCCCCAAAGCTTGCCCCAGCCTAACCTGTCGATTGACCAACTCTTGTGATACCTCATCGGTACCGGCATTTATGAATGGAGAGCCCTCGGCGTGAAGATATGCAACGAGATTCCCTTGACCTTCGTGCTCAAGCTAAATATCGTTGTTCTCAGCACTATCCAAGTGGTCACACAACTTGGAGGACTTACAATCTCCACAAGACTGCGATATGCGCTGTTGAGAGCACCAACCACCCAGCTGTATGCACTTGATTCAGTACTAGTTTGAGCGGCAAAATGGTACAGACTTACGCGTGGTGGACGCTTGTCGCTTCACCTGCAAAGTGGAGCCTACCATAGACAGGCTTTGTGACCAGCGGATAGAGGTTCCGGAACTGGCCAGGGCCAAAAAAGGGGAATGCACCTAAACAACGATCAGATGCGTATCGACGGGTGTTGTTCTCAAACTTGCTCACCCATTGAGAACTCGTGCGCGTACCAATAGTACACATTATAGTCCAGCATCAAGCCTCGGAGATAGGCTGGGTCTGTAATTCTATGCATGTCGGTGAGGTCCTTGAGAATCCCGGTTATCAATGCCTGTTCTGAAACGCTGCCTTTCCCCTTAGCCAACGAGCCAAGCCTAAACGCATCCTGAGTCCAAGTGTAACTAACGATCATAGTCGCCCCCTCCGAAAGGCCGATTCCGTACGACGGGTATATCACAGTTCGGGTTGGGCGGTCCGTCGACGACACTCCCCCAATTTGCGGGCCGATTTGGGGAGCTTGCAACGTTTCTCACCAGCGGCTCGAGAATCGAATGGCGACCTTGGTACTGCAGTTGTAGCGTAAATCGCGAATAGCAGTTTGAAGATTCCACGGCAAGTCGCATTCAGAAGTGTCAACTTGACCCAGGCAGCTTAGTGGTATTGTTGATACAACATGATCGTACTCGTGTTGTGTTGCGACGGCGTTGTTCACAACCGTTACCGTCATGGCTGTGGCCGTCTGGCCGGCCGCATTCTCCTCCGATGCCCAAACAGGGGCAATAGCTGTCGCGCGGTCGCCACGCCGAGGCTGAGTAGAGATTTTACTGAGCGCTTGATGGATGATTTGGTCAACCCCTCCACTGTTGCGCCAGCAAGTCAATATCGTCTAAAATTAGTTTTGTAGATTTAACTTACTTGATACAGTACCAAAGCGGGTCGCTGCTTGGCTCCGGAGGTGTATAATCAAAGTCCAGGGCGCGCAACACTGATTCAGTGAGAGCGCACTCATAGCGACCTTCAAGGTCGCGATTAATCAGTGCAGCAGCACACATACTTAAACCGTACCTGTAGACGAAGTGAAAGTTTCGAAGTAAGATATTACCTGCCCAGTCGGATGAGTTTCAAACGAGATATAGATAAAATAACTCACGTACATCGTCAGAGTAAGGGGGTCCGGCTGCGGTATCGAGTCTCATATAACCGCGTGTTGACCACTGGTCAGAACCTATCATGTTCGCCCATCCGGTATTCCAGTTGGCAACGAGTCCGTCTATGAACGGCTTCAACTTGTAGTGTACCATCGTATGTGGGTCGCTCGTTAGGCCAGCCATTCCAGTCTTGAAAGGATCGTTGTCCGTCTGCGACGCGTAATAATTTTTCAACTCCGCAGCCGTCATTACAATATCGTTGAAGAAGCTGATATTGTTTCCGAGCTTGTCGTTCGTGATGTACTCGATCGGTGTAATGCCAAGATATGAGATCAAGTCGAAGGTAGGCTCCATCCAAGGGAGTTTCGGGAAACGCATAGCCCCAACGTCCTATATATAATGGGTTAACAAGGAAGACACATATAATCGAGATGTCCTTGCTCACATAGTAGTCGTATTCCGGAACTTTGTCGTTCGGATTCAAAGGGGGAAACCGGTAAGTATAAAGCCGCCCCCCAACGTGAGTTTCGGACGGATTTGCTTCATGCAAAAAATATTCGTAATTGAAATCAAAGCTGTTGGGCCCGCTGAGACCCTTCAGGTAGTCAATCATGAGAGCAAGATATAGTCCCGCAGACCCAGCGCCGATGATGCCAATCTTAACCGCCTCACCGCTCGAACGAATGGGTGTAGCCAATGGAGGAATGGGGTGTCCGATGCTTTCGTGGTAAGCAGTAAGAATGGACTGAGCGTATTTACCACGGGTAGGCGACATGGTTAGAAGTCAGGAGTCAACTGGTCAACGATGCAACTCGAGAGACGAGCGTATATCATGGGTCAGAGTCGTGACCACTTTATATGGCCAGTTAGCGGCCTCCCCAAAAAGCTAAATGCCATAAGAGGGCATAGAGGAGGTATGTAGCCGGCGTTGGAACGTCCGTGTGCCGGTGCTGGTCTGGACTGTTACCAGCTTAATCATCGTCCAGGCGCGGGTAATATGGCGTTGGAGACGGGGAAGAGGTGATGGAAGCAAAGATGGATTGTGATCAAAGTTTTTGGCGGCGATAAACATCATGCTTCGGGAGCGTTTAGCACACGCGGAAGTGTATGTATGCGCTGCGCTTGGGTTAAGGGCTGTTGACCCAATCGAAGCATTTGGGTGATTGGGAGAGGTGTCCGGGGTCAGACCTTAGGAGTTTGTCTTGGGCACGTGCCTTTAGCGCTCTTGTAGCCACCCCGTTTCCACCAACACTCATCGTGGCAGGCCTCCTTGCTACTAAGTGCAAACTCACCTAGGCCGTTGGTTGGTGTCGAATTATTTAACCAATCTCACTTATCGGTTCTTTACTGTTTAGACTCAAACACTTCATCCAGCCCCATGTAACAGTCCCCCAATTGCGACGCTTGCCAAGGTCTGTTGCCGCACCCCCGTTAGGGTAGACAATGCCGATTAGATACCATGTATAAGTTCTGGCTTGCTCCTTGCTAGCCATTGAGTAGGCTGGCGCATACATCCGGAAACATACCTGTATCGTAGGGTAATACCTGGATACATTCTGGAACAGCCGGGAACGGGTACTAGATTAACACAAAGAGGAGGTGCGGAATCAGGCGACTGCGAGATCGTGATATATGCGGCACGGCGCCTGAGCTACCTACAGTTGAAACCGCTCGCGAGACAGCTACCGTATACGACCTGCTTGTGTTCATGCACCACGACCAGATAATTGAAGGCATCTTCCGGTTCGCTGTTCTGGGCCTCAAAGGCGAGCAACACGCATTACCGCCGACGGGTGAAGAGAAGAGGGTTGAACGGATGACGATCAAATTCCTAGGGAACTTTGCTGGCCCGGTAGACGGTGCTTGGGACAAGCCGACATTTTTGCAGACAGTCGACGACCTCGTCTCATATTTGCTGTTCACACACAATTAAACTTGCTCGATCCATCCCCTTGTACAACAATTGACTTGTACGGTGGTCACCGATCCCGATGCAACCCGTAGATGCGTTGCGTTCTTGCTTGCGCTGTCCGTTCCAGAGGAATATAGGATAGAAGACCTCGCTTTCCACCAGATACTATTGGGCCACGTTAACTGCTTGCCAGATAGCGAGAAGCTTGGACCATGAAAGGCTTGGTTATTTCGACTAGTCTACCACGAAAACGGGCTTGCAACAGACGAGGAATGACTGGCGAAGGCAGAGCATGAGGCAAATATGTCGCTACTTGGCGACAACCATGCCCAAACTCTGGCCAGCATGGGCCACCTGGCAATTGTACCCTCGAGTCAAGGAAGGCTGAAAGACTCAGAGCCGCTGTTGCAAGAGATAGTCGACGTTGGCCGGAGGGTGTGGGGCAACGAGCATCCAAAGACCCTGGAGCAGATGAGCAACCTATTGCTTAAGTACACTAGTCGGGGGTGGTGGGGGGACGCGTTGCAGTTCGAAAACCCCAGTATTGAATATGAATCAATATTACTGCCCTTACAGGCCATGTCGTTTAATAAACGAGAGCAAGGCCCGGCAGCGGGGGTCGAACCATCAGAGTACGTAGCTAGTTCTCCAGGTAGGTCGGTACTACCACCAAGCTAGGAGTAAGACTCGGAGTGAGGCATGACTGAAAAGCTTGGGAAAACTTTGCCCAAATCGTTTCAAATGCTCCAAGGCATGGTAGTTACTGTATACTGCAGGGTGTGATTACGGACGACGTCGATGCAGAGGAGAAAAGGTATATCTGCACAGGATAATGTGTAAACGCTATAGGCTATCTCAAATATGCTTTTGGCAGCGGTCTACGGCGAGTGTTCAAGTGGGACAGATGAAATGGTGTGGTGGCCAAGAACAAGCTCTTCACTAAGCGCCAGCTCTTTTGGGCGCTAACCGTATTTCGGGTTTGACTTCAACCAGCATTGCGAAATGCGACCCACACTTATTCTAAACGCTCGACGAATAGCAAGCCAAGTTCATGAAGCTACTTCTCGCTTGCTTCAGTCGGGGTCGCTCCAGGAACCTCCTGCCTGGTACTCCGCCGTAGTTGCATATCCGCCCTTGCCATTACCTCCCCGTGCTCCGCCTCCACGCCCAGATGTTGACCGACCACAGGCGAAACACGCTTCTCACCAGCATGTGCACCATACGCCTCAAAAACATTCACGTACCCCTCGACCCAAGGCAGAGGCAGTCGAGTACCCGGAAGATAGGATACGACGGCAGTTTTTTATGGATCATCCATTTGAGGCATACAGGCCTCGATCGTTGATTGAGAACGCCCCAGGTGTCGAGCAGGACCGAGGACCGACTGGCGTTGAATGGAAACGGTTGCGTCAGCGAGGGCGAAATCCTTCACCAGAAGAGTAAGTAATCTCACTCATTTGGAGCCCCTGCCTACTCATACATGCTCCACCCCGTCCGTCTTTCCAGCGTCGTAAAATTCACACTCAACCTCCATGACCACCACGCAGTTCCCCTTTCCGGGGCATACGCCACAGCCGTTGCCCAGTACCACTCGCTTCGTTCCGAGCATACTGTTGCTAGCGCTGTTGCAGTTCTTGAGGCCGAGGCGATGGGAGCTGAATTTGGTCCTACGGAGATTGAGAGAGGGTTTGGTCTCGAGGCTGCGGCACTGGAAAGCTGGAAGACTGGTACTGGCGCTGATATGGCGGCCAGTCAAGGCAGCAAGCAATGGACGGCGGAGGTTCAGAACGATTATTCGGGGCCGTGGACGCGTGGACAGGACTACGTTTCCCGTTGGAAGGAGGGGGTTACTCCTTATGCCAAGACTGGGGAACCAGGCCCGGACGATGCATAGGAGGGACGTTCCCAAAAACTATTCGGTAATTCAATTCGGTGAATATATCCATATGTCACTCTCGGACTGTCCGACCATACATTATGTTGTGGTGTGAGCGTCATAGCAGTCTCAATGTCATCTACACAACCCCAGCACAAGGGAATTAAATATGTCAGCGTCGGGAAATATTTGTCCAAAAATTCACGTGACACCCGGCGTCGCTTATTCCGTAATAGCCGAACCAGAACGTTTGCCCTCAGACGACCACTATCTACCCAACCATCCTAATACTACGCAGCTTCCGGAATGGCATTCAACGCAATGATGTCTGGTGCTGAATGCGCCGTCGATGTTAATCCGCTGTCCCAAATGCTCAAACACACTGAGCGAGAGAGCGCTTTCCAAAGGGTATGCCAAGTCGTTCTCGCCAGCTGGCCCATCCTCTGACAAACGAATCTTTTTTTAGGATCGCATTGGGGGCACATCTTCTAGGCAGGTCCGTGAACTCTAGTCACAATTGCTTACCTTGCTTACATGTCATGCAGCTCCAACACCTGCCCTCTACACAATCTCACTCGGCATCCGCCACAGACCTAGCTCATGCCAACGAATTCTTTGCCCAACAAGGGCCTTCATCTGCTCGATCCCTTCCATTTTCTCCTCATGCGTTTGGGCTCAACTCGCCCGGTGGTAGCCAGATTGCTGCTGGTCCTAGCCAAGCAGATTTTGAAGCGGCATTTAATGCAAGCAAAGGAAGGATGGGTAGTCCGGCCGACTTGATGGCCATGTCCCAGATGCGGATTGGGGGCTCAAACGCATGGGCCCAAGAGTGGAACGCTCTCCAAAATGAAGGAAAACATGCAGCCAGTGAGTGTCTATTTGCGCCCCATTCCATTTGGTGCCATTAAATGCTTGGACATTCTAGCCGTGTCCTCTCCTCTGTCACACATGTCTATGGGCCAGTTTAGCCATCCGACACTTTCGTCTGGGTTCTACATGCCTTCGATGATGCAGACGCCTGGGATATCGACCGACAAGGGCAAAGCCAAGGCCCAAGACGCCGAATTTGAAGCAGCATTTGCCCGGTTCGAGGAAATTACCCAAGAGGAGAAAGAGGGCGAGTCTGGCCCGGTCGGCACGACGGACATGGACGCGTGAGTCCTATTTATTTTCGTGGATTACTCCCTATTGAGATCTAACGCCCAGCATCTGGAACAAAATCTCTGCTACCCATTCCTCTAGTTCGCTCCGTCGCCCAGATCTCGCCGCATTCGAGGCCGAGTTGCAAGCCAAGCGCGAAGCGGCCGCTGCAGAAGATGATGGTCAAGATGATCTAGACACAGATTATGCCGCGATTATGCGTGAGCTCGGACGAGAGGCTACTGCTGCCGAAGCCGCCGAGGCCGAAGTAGAATATGCAGAGGCAATGAAGCAGATGTGGGAGGGCGGATTGGGTGACTATGGTGGGCCCGACGCTGGATTTGCGAACATTGGCGATGGAGGCGTGAGGTTTGATGGGAATGGTGTGCCAGCCATGGAGCGATATAGATTTGGTAAGTGCTTCCCGGTAATACGAAAGCCGGTTGGGTTGACCATGTTGATGGACAGACGAGTCGAACCCACACCTGAAGGAGGGAGGGGACTCGCGTTCGTTCTTGGATGCTGCTAAAGAGATTTTGGCACACCCTTCTGGGACTGGGTCCTTGCGTGAGGCTGGGCTATTACTCGAAGCAGCGATTCAGGTAGAGATGATCCAATTAATATCCCATATTGCGTATTGAATTTTAATTTCCAGAAAGGCCAACTCGGGGAAGGAGGGTACGAGGCTTGGGTGTTGCTAGGGGAAGTGCGAGGGATGGATGAGCGTGAATCGGAAGGTCTTGTTGCCCTCCGAGAGGGCGTAAACAGGGGTGCACCTCCCCAGGCACTTTTGGTAAGCCACCAAAACTCTATGCCAAAGTTCAATTCGACTTACTGTTCTCACAGTCCCTTGCGATCTCATACACCAACGAATCCTACAACCGCGCCTCTCAGTACACCCTTCGTCAATACCTCGCCACTCGATTCCCGTCTCTCGTCTCTAAGACCGATGTGCAACCCGACTCTCTCGCGCCATGGGCAGGCCACGA
>WSLM01000270.1:0-21478 GCA_019677335.1 Ceratobasidium sp. UAMH 11750 | reverse complement strand
GTCCGCTTCGTTCTTTGTGGTGGTTCTTTTCTCGGGTTTATCTTTTGGTTTGTCTACTGGGTGTTTTGTAAATAGTGGATATATTTGTAGTAACAACTACAAGACATTTCGAGAGAAGAAGTGTAGCGTGAGCATCAAATCAAGAGAAACAATCGTAACGAGGTCGTATCAGGATAGGAAGCGTGCATGTTACTTAGCCTTAGTGTTCGCCTTGGTAGCCGGAGCCTTAGCTTTGGTCGCAGTCTGGGCTTTGGCTTTGGAACCGCTGGCGCGAGCGGGCTCGTCGACCTAGGGTTGAGTAAGAGTTAGTTTTTGCTAGGTGGGCGAATCAGTCGGGCGTACCTGTTTCTTGCCCGTCCCAGCCTTTGCGCCCTTTGCACCTTTCGTAGCCTTCGTAGCCTTCGCACCCTTCGCACCCTTCGCACCCTTCGCACCCTTCGCGCCCTTCGTGCTGCCTCCCTCGGGTTCCGGCGGTGGCGCTTTGGTCTTGGCGCGCGTTTTGGTCTTAGTTAAAATACGGGTTAGTAACTATTCAAGCGCGTAAGTCGGCTGCTCACCTGAGTTTGCTTGCTCCCACTGTCTCCCTCGGTTTCTGGCTCCGACGGAATGGGCGGGTTAGACTCGGACGCAGAAAGCTCGCTCGAGTCGTCACTCAAATCCCCCTCGGGCTCGGGTTCCGGTTGCTTGGCCTTTGGCTTCGGCCTCGGCTTTGGTTGGGCGACTGTGGCGGCAGGCTGCGAGGCCTCCTTCGAGCGCGACGTCGGGGCAACAGAGGGAGATGAAGCGAGAGTCAGACCAGGAATAAGGGCGAGAATTTCGTTGGGAACGCGATCGTGGAACTTGGCTGGAACCTGCAAGATCGCGGTAGACTGGTGGGCGAGCGCGACGGCGGGATTGCCAACTTGGTCGGGAGTGGGGGCTCGGGCAGGAGTATTGGTGACAACCGGGGTGGGATCGCGGGCGAGGGCCGAGGTGGGAACCTGAGAAGGAGCGCGCGAGGGAGGAGCGAGCGAGCCATGAGACGGAGCAGCAGAGGCGCGGGCCGAGACTGGAGTAGGATTGTGACGGGGTGCGGGACCAGGAACGGCACGAAGGGCAGCCGGGGCTATGTCCGACACTCCCAGGTTCATGCTCACGTTATCGAGGTCATCGAGGTCGTCTAAAATAAAGTCAAACTTGTTAGTGTCGTTGTTGCCCAAGTGTGAAGCAACTTACTTGAGATAGACATCTCGGAATTCTCGCCCGAGATATTTACCTTGCTCAACTCCATTGATATCGAATCAACAGAGGTATCAGCTAAGGGGGCGGATGAGGACCTCGTCCCCTTCTCCTTGCCCTTTCCCTTCGCCCTCACCTTCTCCTTCGCCTTCTCCTTCTGCTTGGCAAGGTCCTGCGAATCCGGCGTTCGGTTTCGACCGAGGTCTTCAACGCGACGTATATGAGAGCTTGCATCGGCCACTCCGGATCGTCAAAACCTTGGAGCTCGGGGAAGAGAACAAGACCCCGTGATACGACTATCAGAGGAGGGCCAGGACGGAAGATAATTAGCGGTACGTACCCTCTCGCGGACCTTACGGACACGGCGCTGATCCTGGTTCCTGATCGACTTGGTCATATCCAGGTGCGTCATGATGCACAGGCGCTTTGTACCCCGCTATATATGTGTGTGTCAGTTCTGTACGCTACGAATATGGTAAATGAATGACGTACAAGGAGGAGCTTGTACGAAAACCGGTCGATACCAAAAACCTTGCGTAGCTTGAAATTGCCACGCCCAGGTGTACCCTTAGGCCGCGGGCCGAATTTGAACTTGATTGTTGGCCGAGTGTCGCCATCCTCGCCATCGGGGTTTTCAGTCGAGGTCGGAGTTGGCCGGGGTCGGAGTCGGCGCCGGCACCGGGGTTGGGACGATAGCCGGAGCGAGAGGCGGTGCAGGCGCCGAAGCCATAGCCACGGTGGCTACGGATGGAGGTGCGAGTCAGCGTCGGTACGCACCAGGGAGGGCACCAGGGAGAACACCGGCCTGGCTCATCTGTAGCACTAAACAGGCGGTCAATACACGCGTGTATATAAGATGTCGGAGCACAACTCACTCATCTGCATAATTTGCGGTGTGAGTTGTGCCAGCAGCGCCGACATGTCGACGCTGGGCATCGAGGGCGTGGGGTTAGACATGTTCGTGAAGTCGTGGTTGAGAGGGAGAAAAACAACATGGCAGAGACCTTTTAAACCATGTTGAAAGACCCTTTTCTCAAACGGAGCTAATATAGTGCTATTGTGGCTCAATTGTAGTGCTGTTGGGACTAAATTGTAGTGCCAAAACACATTTCATTTTGGCTGTGCGGCCGACATTTCGGCCGCCGGTTTGCACCCAATGCAACGACAATGTGATATAAATTGCATTTGGGCGCCAAGCGATGCATAACACGGTAAACAAACGACACGGCAAGAGGGACAATTGCACGAATGGAAAAGAAATATTAGGCCAGCTCAACAACTAGTACTCGCCACCCATGGAGTCCATCCAGACCGCCACATAATCTTTCTCGAACATGACGGAATCCTCGGGAGTGTCGAAAAAATTGCCTCTCTCCATATCCTCGCCAGCGCACTGGTGCACAATGGCACGCCTGGAGTATAGGAGGTCGAACTCTTGTTCGAGACAACCCCACGCGGAAGAGATGGGGGCGGTGCTGGAATGAAAAATTAGAACAAGCTGAATAGAGCGTTGGCTGTACTCACTTGGATAGCATGCACAGGCTGCAAGCAACCTTTGCCGAGTCACCTCCGGGGACGCAAGTCGGGGGCTTGTTACAGATGCCAAGCTTAAAGCCTGTTGGGCACCAGTCGACGAACTGCACAGCCCGCTTCGTCTTGATATTCTTGATCGCGCCTTGGGCATCGTTGGGGACGACATTGCCGCGGAAGAGCAAGCGGCACGCCATGAACCTGCCGTCCCTCGGGTCGCGCTTGACCATCTGGTTGCCGGGCTCAAGGCACGAGTAGGTCAACTCACTGACCGAGTTGTGTTCATGTGTAGCCTTGGCCGCCGAAATGATGGGAGCATAGGCGGCGAGAGGGAAGTGAATGCGAGGGAAACTAGAGTAATCATTAATTAATGACTAAGACAACTAATTTGCAAAACTTACGGAACTAAGTTGGTCCGGAACTTGTGTAAGTCGACATTCGGACTGCTGTCAAAACGGAGCGACGCGGTGACGCTGGACACGACCTGGGCGATGAGACGATTCAGGTTGGTAAAACTAGGTGACGAGACGCCAAGGTTCTTCTTGCAAATGTCGTAAATTGCCTCATTGTCAACCTGAAAGCGGGTCAGCACATATCACACGAACAATCAATCCAACATACCATGAACGAGCAGTCCGAGTGCTCGAGAGTGGTGTGGGTCGTCAACACCGAGTTGTAAGGCTCAACGACGGACGAGGTTCCAATCTGGACACCAGCCTGACCAACGTGGAGGGAGATAACCCCGCCGTTGTTGCGAGTAAGCTCGGCAGGAGCTGGAGTCACGCCCGCAGGGCCGTACAGCAAGACATCGCGCGCCACCGCGCCGCTGCATCGAATCGCTCGATGCGTCCGCTCGCTGATCGATTCGGGGCCGTAGGGTTGTATCGGCGGTTCATCCGGCAGCCAGCGGGTTGTCTGGGTCGGAGATCGGGCCTTGGGAACATCATCCGGGCTGTAATATATATGATTGATAACCTTTACCGACATCGCTGCCAAAACGAAATCGTGAGCACACATCCCTTGCCCACTCGCCAACTCACGCGACAGCGCCCAACAAGCGCATACATGCGGCGCCGGGCCCACAATCCGTCTCCGTCTTGCCCCAAGAGACAAGACCGCGAGATTGGAGTACACGCGCGATGCCACATGTATGCACTCGTAAGTCACATACCGATTCCCACTCACACACACGCTTCTCCATTTCTAGCCTTTCCGCCTGCGACAACTCTCCATCCTTCACGACAATATCCGCGCGCTCCTTTGCGCGCTGCTGTTCCTTCCACTCGGTCACTTCGTCTCCACGTTCGATCGGTGCCGTGAGTCCGCCATGAGGCAAGCCTTGATGGCCCGCAATCAGCGGCGCGATTCCAGCCGGAGGGTATACAGGACGAGTTGACACGGGAACGGGAACACCCGCGCGCGGAGGCGCGCAAATCGTCGCGAATCGGCCCGAACCGTCGGCTACGGGAACGCTTTGCACGCCGAAAAACGTCGCTTGGCAGGGAGGGATGTGAGATGGTACGAGAGGAAGTTTATCGCAAACGTTGTTGCGAGCTAGCTCGGTAGGAGCCGGAGTCACGCCCGCGGGGCCGTAAAGCATCACATCGCGCGACACCGCGTTGCCGCCTCGCATTGCCCGACGCGTCTGCTCGACCATCGATTCGCCGTACGGCTGTATCGGCGGGAGCGTCCGAATTGGCGGCAAGCGTAGTTCCTCCTCTTCGCCTATCTCTAACGATCCGACTTCAGTCCGTACATCCGCATCCTCTATATCGTCCTCCATGTCCATCTCAGGGTCTCTGGCAAGTCCGGTTCCCTCCCCAAACGCAGCAATTGGAGGCGCGTGGGTCATTGGGAAGCCAAAACGGGCACGAATCGGGGAGACCGGCGAAATGGTACTCGCGCTCGCGGGGGTCACCATGATCGCCGTGACGGGCGTCACGACGGGCGAGTGGAGCGCGCGGGTTGTGATCGTCGGTGGCGTCTGAAGGTAGCCCTGACGGGCGTTCGATGGGGTCTGAATCGGATAGGGGGTTGTCGCGGGGTAAATCATTGATTGGGTAGTGTGCATGCCCGGCACAGGTACCGCCTCGAGAGGCTCGTACACCTGGCGCCACAATCAATTCATCAGTTAATTGCGAGTCTAAAATGCGAGTGATCGAGAACTTACCGACCCGACACGCGCCGAAACTGGGACAGGGACACCAGACTCGTCGTACGCGGCGCAATTGCGCAAAGGCGACGGAGCGAGGGCGCTCGAAGAATGTATATCGGTAAGCGAGCGTGAGCGCTGGATTTCCGAATGTTTTGGTCGGCGAATCGAGTAAGGGTGTTTCGACCGGGGATGAGTGTTTGAGCGACGGACCGAGGCCGAGCCAATGCCACGGGGAGTTGATGACCGAGTGATTGGACCAGGACAGTTGGTGCGCGAGCGAAGGCAGCCGGCGCGTTTCGCGCCAAGTACCAGGACGCGGTGGGGAAAGTAGTCGAGATCGTGTATTTCAGGGGTGGGGACGATATTAGGCGAGTCAAAATAATAACAACAATTATTAGTCGAATCGAGTGAGAGCCGATGGAGGTCGTGTTCATGCAAGCCACAGGCGATTTCGCTGTATGATATCGCGGCAAGCATTGCACCGACCCAAAGTGGAGAGCCGAGACCGGAGGAGCGGGGAGAATGGGAACGGGGCCAAGAGAAATACGAGACCGAGAGAAAATCAGCCATGAGACCGCACCAAATACAAAGGTGGCAACAGCGGGAAGAAGAAACACAACGCTTCCAGGAGCGGGGAATGAATAGGGAACGATTAGCCACGAGACAAAGGCCGAGCACATCCATGCTGGGGAGTCCTTGAGGTTGCTACCAAGCCAAAACGTGTGTGAGCGGTCACTTTGGGTTGGTAAAACACGGTTGTACGTACAATCTTTGCGATTGGTATCGCATTCTCCCCCGCAGGAACGATCACGAGGCAAGCAATGGGGCGGGTTGGGGAGCAAATGAATGGGATCGAGGCCATCGCGGCCTAGCCTATGGGCCACGAGATGAGACGATTAACTCAGAACAATAGGCGGTACTCACCTGAGTAGGCCACCTGGAAAACGAGGACGCTGGGAGCGACTGCGGATGCTCGCTCCCGTACCACAAACACGTACTGCAAAACACGAACTGAATGGGCAGAAGGTCAACACGGGCCTGCAGCACAGGCATAATACGTACATTCGGCCTGCTCGGTGGTTGCAGGAGAGAGGGAGGCGGTCACGAGGTGGGTCCTCGGGACCCTTAGGATGGGTCCGGCTGAACCGCCTCCCGCCAACCAAGCCCACCACGCCGTATAAGATGTCGCGGGTTCCCCCCACCAACTCCAGCGACTTCAGCAATGCCGATTTGCCCCTGCTGCAACGACGACCTCGACCAGCGCCAGATTTACCGGCATCTTGAGGTGTATGACCGCCATCGGCGACCTCAGCATGGACTCGGCACCCGGCGCTGATGGAGATTCGGACGCTGGCGACGATGCAGGCTCTTCCGGCAGCGACTCTGGTAGCGATCGGACTTGTCTGACGCGGGTGCTGGCAATAGTTTGGGGGCTGGCGGCGACTTAGGCTTGGCGGATGACCCAGGTGCTGTGGGTGAGGATCCGGGACATGAGCACGATCTAGGTATGTACTTTCCCCTGTATCTCTTTCGTTTGCTAACATATATTTCGGTTTATCGCTCAGCGCCAGCATATGCGCACGCCGACATGGATCTTGGTGATGCCAACCCAGCGCCCCCTCTCCTCGGTAAGTCACTTTCTTTAGCCCAAGCGTATGGAATGCTAACACACCTTTAGACCCAATCCGCCAGTTACTCCGGAACCCCGCGGTGGCGATTGACGACTGGCCCGACGAGCTCCCAGAGCTCGAAGAATCTGACTTCGATGACGAATCGATTGCCGAGAGGCCGATGGCGAGCACCGGGATCCCGAGTACGTCGAACGCGTAGAGCCTCCCGGATTCGACCCCGACGACGAGCCCGAGTTCAACGACGATGAACTCTATGCTGTTCTTGAAGCACGTCTCGGCGATATGGCTGAAGAGGAGTGGTTGGACATGTGTAACTTAAATCATCTCCCTTTGTTGCCGTGCCATTTTCTAACATTTATTTTCAGATTCCCGCATATTATCAAGGAGGGATCGCAAAACTCTCGACCTCCTGGCGACTCGCCTCCGTACCCATTTCTCGCGCAGAACCTGGGACGATCTTCGCTATGGGATCTGCCAAGAGTTTGAGCTCCCGTCTGAGTTTGTGGCGTGGCGACGCCTTCGGATCCTCTCGGGCCTAGAGTCCGTCTCGTATGATTGATGTGTTAACTCTTGCATTTGTTTTTTAGGTAAATACAAAGATCTCAATAGCTGTCCGTTCTGCAAGGAGAGACGGTACACGACTGGCGGCAAGGCGAGGCGCTATTTCCATTATAACCCAATTATTCCTCAGCTCCAAGGCTTGTTCCAGAGCGCTTCAATGGCCGACAAGCTTCGTTACCGGGTTCAGGCCGAGCAAGCGTACGAGCCTGGTGTCATCCAAGACGTGTTCGATGGGGAGAACTACCGCAGGCTTCGGGAGACTCCAGTTCGCCCGGGTGACAGATACCGATTTTTCGACAACCCCGAAGATATTGCTGTCGGATTTGCGACCGACGGCTTGTCGCTCTTCAAGCGACGTTGTCGTGGGTACTCTACCGCTTGGCCACTCATCTTTATCGTTTATAACCCCCACCCCAAGATTCGCACGCGCCTCGAGAACGTGATTTGCGCTGGAATCATCGGCGGTCCGGAGCAGTGCAAGGACATGAATTCATTCCTTATCCCGCTCGTGGAGGAATTTTTGCGCCTGGAGAACGGTGTCGAGTGCACAGGACTTCGCCCAACCGGTGAAGTGTATAACTTTATATTTTGTGCTTTTATTTTGATCGTGTTTGGCGACATCCCGGCGCTCACGAAGGTGCTCTGGATGAAAGGGCATAACGCACTCACGCCATGCCGTGCGTGCTACATTCAGGGTGTCCTCTGCCAACTGGCGAGGAAATCGGTCTACTATGTGCCGTTGAAGCGCCCCAACACGCTAGCTCCATTCCCGTACGGCCAACTCATGCGAACAAAGGAGCTTTTCTTTGCTCATTTCCTCAGGATCGAGGCTGCGACCACAGAAGCCCAGCGCGACGCACGCAGGAAGGACGTTGGCATCAACGGGCGACCCGTCTTCGCGCGTTTGAAATCGCTCGACCTACCCTCCAGTTTCCCGTACGACCTAATGCACCTCATATTCGAAAACCTCGTCCCCAATATGGTACGCCATTGGACAGGTAAATTTAAGGGTATGAGCCAGGGCACTGGGAATTATCAACTAACGCAGGCGCAATGGGACGCTGTCGGTCGACTTACCACGCAGGCAACTAAAACGATCCCCTCGGCATTTGTCGGCACGCTGCCCGACATCGCTCAAGACTTCACACTGTTCAAGGCAGAAGCATTTGCCTTCTGGTTTCAGTACCTCGCACCAATCCTCCTCGATAATATGCTACCACGCCGGTATTACGAGTAGGTTTTTGGTTTATTTTTGCTACGTCATCCCGCTTGCTAACTCTGCATCCTAGGCACTTCCTTCTCATTCGCGAGGTCACGATACGCTGCCTCAAATTCAAGATTACAACACACGAGATTGACGAGCTTGAACGGATGATCCACCAATGGGTGACCCAGTATGAAGAGTAAGTGCAAAACTCCGCCGGCACGTATACTGAGGCATCTTTTAGATATTATTATCAGCATCGCTCGTCGCGCCTCCCTGCTTGCCCGCTTACGATCCACGCCCTCCTCCACATTCCATATTACCTCCGACGGACTGGCCCGCTCTGGGCATCGTGGGCATTCATTATGGAGCGCTTTTGTGGCCACATCCTGCCCGCCGTCAAGAATCGTGTTCGACCCTACGCACACCTCGATAATTACGTACAACGGCGCGCGCAGATGCAGATTGTGTCCAAAATCCACGCTCTACCGTCACTCTCGAGGCCAACTGTCAACTACAAATACGTCGAAGGTGTGGGAATGTCGTCCCGCGAGACATTGTACCGAGAATGTAGGTATTTCTTTATATTCTATTTAAATACATAACTTATGCGATCATGTAGTCCCCGACATTATACTGGGGGTACCTGTGAATCGGAGTGTACAACTGAATACGCCGCCTAAAAACCAGCTCAAAAAGTACTTTGGCACGGTTTACCGCGCGCTTGAACTTACGGGGCCACAGCTCGAGCAACGGATCGATAGAGGCTCGCTCGTGCGCGACGGCCGCTTCCGCATGGCCGGGGATGGTGACAAGATACGGACCGCAAGCCCAATTAACAACGACCCGGTTGCCCGCGACAATTCGTACATCAAGGTGAGCAGCGCGCTGTTTCCTTTCCCTTGTTTAGTCCTAATATACAATTTTCACCCTAGTACGATCTCCTTCCAGACTGCAACGTTGCTCGCCAGCTCCAACCCGACATGCCATACCGCCGAACCCAATACGGCCAGCTCCAAGACATTTATTACGTTAGGTTCATCGAAGAGTAACCTCGCGCTCCTTATTTGGCCTTGTGCTTACAAATTTTAAGCGACGGTACCCATAGACCATATCTACTTGCGCGGGTCAGGGAGTGTAAGACCAACGGCGACGACGCCGCACTCCCCGAGAATCCCGTGGTCACGTACACCGAAATGTCGACCCCGGATATTATCCACGTCGAAACGATTGTTGCCGTTGTGGGAAGGGTGCGGATGGGTAATTCGTGGGCGATACTTGACCAGAGCAGAGATAGCGTGCGTGCAGAGTTTGTCGATGAGGAGGGAAACGAGGAATACAATTAACCCCACTTGTATGCATATTACTAATTTTACTATATTACAAGTTTTACACTTGACTCGTACTAAATTTGGGACATGAAATAGTCCCTGACGTACTCTCCCAAAGTGAGTGTCACACCACTGGCGAGAGTACGTGCCGTACTTTTGGGACTCCGGTAACCAGGGCCAGAGAGCCCCAAAGTACGGATAAATTAGACGTACTCACCAAAAGTACTAGTGTAGTACCTCGAACTCCCTGAAAGTGTGTTGCGTGGTTCGACACTCAGGTCAGGTACGCCGACTTCCCACAGTGCATGATGTATTCACCCTTGAGTCTCCTGTGCTCATGGATGTGATGAAGCTACTTACATGCCATTGAAATTATCAATGTCTGATAAGCTAACGCTCTATTGCTGCTCTGGAAAATGTTAATTTCGATATACTTTTTGTTTTAGCGGTAGCTTCTAGGATCATATTTTATCACGGATTTGATAATGACCCTGGGAGCGGTCGCAGGTGTGTAACATCGCCCGAGGTCTATCATAAATATGCTTGCTCAGTCAATCAAGTTACCCGTAGTGAAGCATGTGTCCTCGATGATGGCTCGGTCGAAATTGTAGGAAGTTAAATCCCGAACCGAGTGAATGAACTAACTTCCATGCTCCTGCGAGAGGATTACATAGTACCTCTGCTGGAAGTGGTTACCTGACCGCATACACTACCTCTTGCTCTTTCGCTTTGTTGGAGGCTTTGTATTCAGCTGGTGTATTCTACAATTCGCTTTAAACTGGTCCTCAAGGGACTAAAACGTGTTTTCTTTTAAGGTGATGAACTTTGAGCCCCGTCGGACCGACGGGGCCCATCTGGTTTAGTTAAGAGTGTGCATATACCCAGGTGCAATCACCCCATGATCCCATCTCCCCGCCCTCATCTGGGCCATGCTTGAATATCGCCCCCTCATAATATACCTTTCAGCATAATTTGAGGTCACTTGGGCAGCCCAAACCAAGATGAGAGGTTGGATGGGTGGGTGTGCAGGAGCCTCGTGCCTCGGCATCCTGCACACCCACCCACCCAACCCTCATTTAGACTGATACCCCCTCAAAAATCCTAGTCCCAATCCAAACATTTAAATCTCCATGTATTGTTTCTTTGTAATGGTTTGGTAGTGTATTCATGTAGATGATTTCTCTGCTTATAAGATCCTTTCATAGCTTTCCAATGTACTAATTCATATGAGCTTCGCCCATCGAAATATAGAATAGAATTTTCTGCTTTTTATGGTAGTTTACATACTCCAATCCGTGGCGAATTCATTCCACTACATGCACTTTGGCCACCAGCTGGACAAACAGACCTCCTCATCCGCCCCTGTGACAGCCGATTAGAACACTTTGTAATCGAGTGTAATCAATTGCAATCTGATTCGAAAATGGTGGTGGGGGCAGCTGTAACAACTGACCGCATCGACTTGGTCCATTAAGTAAAACTGTGCGCCCCATGGAGAGCTCTCTGCGGAGCTTTTTTTCACACAAATTAGTGCAGTATTCGCGGAGATATATTATCTTTTTTCAGTGTCTACCTCACAGCTTGCTCATGTAGAGGCCTTTTTACACACTAACAAACTCAAATGGTAGATTTCACTTTTCTCTACTTTTCGGTAGCTTACACATCTTGCTCCGTAGCGTTCTCATTGTGCTACGTGCGTTTTGGCTGCTAGCTGGACAAACAACTTCCGGTGGGTCCCGGCGCTTACGGGTTGGACCCTGATTGTCTCTGGCAGTTGACCTGAGGTTTTTCCCACGCGCCCTTCCTTTATTAGTAGATTTTGTCCGACCAATGCTCGTACAGGTCCACACCAATCAGCCTCCGCCACACAAATCAACCCCGATGGCTGAGCGGAAAGTCTTATCCATGAGCGGACAGAACTTTGCCACTATCGTAGCATGTTTTTGAATGATATAGGGCGCGTTTTTTATGGGGAAGCAATTGTTGCGACTGCATAGGCGTAGATGAGGAGGTAATGCTAGGCGTATTTGACTATCAATCCAATTCTAATATGACTCAAAATCGTTTGTACATACTTTACGAACCCATTTGGGACCTTAATTGCGGGGGGCACTTGTACGCGCGCGATGTCCAGATGATAGAGTGTACTGCGGGTCGGGGGTCACCCACGCTTCGCGGGGACAAATTCCTGGAGGAAAGTATGACCAACTTGTAAGAGAAGTTCTCAACGTATAGAGAACTTGACTTCGAGAAACTCGCGTGGATGTAGGCGTGTACGTATGGTATCTACATCCCAAGTCACAGGTCGTTTGCATATGTCGCAGTTGAATAAATGCCCCTTGACTGCCCCTGGGAGTGTAGCCGGTTCTGGGGTTGCTGTAGTGCCCAGAAACGTGCTGGCAATAGGAGAGAACGACGCTCTACACAGTTGGTTTGAAGTTATACATGTTTCAAGCAAGTTCCATGCCAAAAATTAAGGAGGAAAATATGCTACGTAAATATCGTTATACAACCGTGTCGAGCCAATCCTCGTTTGCAGTCCACTCGGCTGAACTCAGTTCACTGTACAGTGCAGCAGGGTTCCACCATGCCGAACGATGACAGGTTGAATCGCTGGGGCACACGCATCCACCCAAGCCTTGACCTTGCCAGTTGAACAAAGCTACTTTTGCCCCAGGCCAAATGTCTCTAAGTCGACTATTGCGGTAGGTTAGTGAAGAGGGCATGGAAATGCACATGAAACACACCGGTAGATCCATCCAAACGAGTGCCTCGCCATTTGACTGTCGTCCCTCTGCCAGAGACCTTCGTTGTCGATCCTTACACGCAACACAGGCGCGCATACCGCCGGGGTCATCTGACTTGTCGGGGAGCTTGTTTCGCCAACCAGCGCCGGGAAGCTCAGGTCGTAATGTATGGTGAGCTGTTTCAGCAAAGGCAGGCGAGTGGCCAAAATACGGAGAGAGCCGAGGGGAAGCTTGGATATTCCAAGGTCAAGCCGAATGAGCCGCGGCATGTATCGGCAGAGAGCTGAAAGAGCGATCGGAGATATTGACTGCCAACCGATCAGGTATAGAGATCGTAGGGGCAGCCGTTGCAAGGCTCTAAATGAGAGCTCAGAGAGCTCGCCGAAGAAGCCGAGTCGCAGCGAAGCCAAGTTTACAACGCTGGTAGCCAAGACCGAAATTAGAGTTTGAAACCCGTACTGCCGGCCGAGAGAGCTACAAAGCGAGGCAAGCTCTAACTGCTCGACCTGAGCTACGAAGGTATGCTGACACAGGAATGTAAATGGCTGTGTATCGGGGCCTAGGTGGACCGCTAACTGTTTGAGACGGGGGAAAACGGCAATGTCAAACGAAGTAGTCTCGTGTCCGAGTGCCGGTGAAACTATTTTCAGCGTATAGAGGTTCGGCAGTTGGCTTAAAGCTTGTAGAGTTGCCGAAGAGATTTCCCAAGACGAAATTTCAATCGAAGACAGACTTTGCCAGGCAACGAGTTGACCCCACAGATCATTGGATGGTTGGTAGATGCCCAGGCTGGAGACATCGACTTGGTGCAGTGCTAATGCCTCAAGCATCGAAGGGTTCGGGTGCAAACGCAAAGACACCGACGATAACCTTGTTCCTATGGCGTGAATTAAAGTCGGCCATAGCCGTGCATGAACACCATGAGGGCAACCACCCGCGTCGTCATCAACCACGTCGGGCCTTGTGCTGCAGCCAATGAACGCGATCGATTGCAGTAGTGGAAACAACGAAGTATGAAAAAAGACTTGTTGTTCAAACAGTTCGACCAGGTGTTCGTCAAGAGGTTCTTCGCATACGAGGGAGAGTCGTTTGACATTCACGAAGTAATCGGTACAAATGCCTAACCTGAGGGGCAAGAGTAGGTCTTTTGCGCAATAAACTTCGAACCGGGTTATCTGGACAGCAATGGCATAGAACAGCCGGTTGGCAAGCATCACGGCCGGCATATCAAGCTCGGGCACGGCAGCGAAGATTATGTAGAGTACTTCGACAGGAAGCATTGTTGGTGTTGTGTTGCGATTATCCAAAGGGTGCGGTGAGCACGTGCGCCTTTACATCGCCAAACCGAACGGGTGGTTAGAAGACTAAGGTCGACCCCAAATAGCGGCTCGTGGATTCCGTTTTGAGGTTGAGCTTATTATGACTGCGTGGCGAATACATTTCGCCAGTCGGATGTGCCAGGCAAAGGGACTGGCATGCATGGCCTCGTGACTTTTGGACGAAATTGATGCAAGGCGGTTAGATTATTTGCGGCTCAGTTTGCACATAGCATTTTGTCGCGAGTTGAGACATAGATTTAACCAATGACTCATTGCACATAGCCGCAGTCCGGACACAAATAGCATTGGAAAACTAAAGCAAAGCGTAGGCGCAAATTGACCTAACTTCTGCCTCTCAGCCATCACATCTCCCCGGCCCGGCCTACGATCGGTGGCCGAACAAGACTTCCGGCACATGCGGCGAAACAACGCTGCGTGCGGGCGCACTGCAGAGGCGTACGCCGTTTCGTTGTGTGTCGCACGGGGGCTTCTGCAATACTGCGTGCGGGCGCAACTGCAGCGGTGTTCACCACATATTGCAACATCGCCTGCGGAAGTTCCCAAACGGTGCAGAGAGCAACGCGTGAACGCATAAAGTTGGAGTCCAAAAGATCGCGGGTGCATTCGGGGGCATCGCACACGTGTGAACAACCCGCGAAATGTGGGCCCAGGGCAGCAGTGTTATCGGAACGGCCAGCGAATCGTGGCTGGGTGATGCGTGCGGGCGCAACTGCATTGGTGTTCACCGTGCACACAACGACGATCGAGGCCAGATGGTCGTAGTTCGAATGAGATGCGAGATCAGGCACGTGATCCATATATACCTGGCTCAGGGTGCTGGACCCGAGCCCCACGTGATTCACGCCACCACAAGCGCTGTGCATGCGTTAGCTAGGTTCGAGAGCGATGTTTCCGCTCTATCGATAGTCTCGCAAATCCGTTGGGTAGAGAGATATGAAGCAAAATATAGCGAAGCGAGATATCTACAGTGAGGAGTTTTCACGGGGAGTTGCCAGGCCTCCGTCGTAGTACTATAACCGATGAGAATGGAGTATTGGTGACGGTTGCTTATGCGCTTGGCAATAGCGGCGGAGAATCATAATAAGCGCTACGTGAGATATGTGCGTAGCGCGCATGATATTAAATATAAACGGCTAAAGGTAGAGCAATGTGGATTGGCGGAGCTCGCGAAAACACGCATATCCGCTACTTTTCCACAGCGGCCAATCCCAGAGTACAAGCTGTATAAAATCCCGTTTTTTGTGACTCCTGCACCCGTCTCGAATTAAAATTACTCTTCCCGCCGCTCTATTATGCCTCCTTCTCATCCTGCTTGCATCTGGCTCGTTACGTGCCCTACATCGATTAGCCAGAGGCTACGAGGCGCTGTCACTCGAATTTACGGCGCACATTCTTTACCCTAACCCCGACTCTGAGCCCGAGAATCTGAGACCTAATATGAATCTGATTGATTGTATGGTAGATACAAGGTTTTGCCAGTATGCTGATTCTCCCATACCTAGTTGCCTTTGGGCTTGGCAACGCATGGCCCCACTGATAAGATTCGCGAGTTCGAGACGATGAGATACGAGACTTGATAAGATGTGGTTATATTTTGAGGATGCCAATCTGGAACGTCACATTGCTGGGGATCACTAGATCTGGGCACAATGGTGTGTCATGCCCCAGTCTACTATTGACCGCAACAACGCTGTGTAGCTCCGTAGGCCAGCTCGGAAACACTCTCACTCTGCAAGCCGGCAGTGAGGGCAACATTCGCTACGATGCTATTGCGCAGTAGAGCCACGATGATGGGCGTAAGATACAACTCGGTTCAAAGATTCCGTCTCTCTCGCCCATCGAACGGGTCTCAATGACCTCCAGCCGTTGTGTGACTCCGAGACACGTCGGTGGTCGACTTACAGCATGCTCCTTTGATACATTTTGCTCAACCCGGTAAGTGTTTGCACCAGCTTTTGCCCATACTACCCAACCGACCACAATTGAGGCAGGCGGTTGTTCATTTTACTATCCGCAACTCAAGCGCCAGCACTCTATTGATCTCACGCGAGCAGCTTGAAGTCCTTGAGGACATTTGTTCCATCCTTTCGACCCCCGACAATGCCCAAGGGCTCTCTCTGCCGAACGCACACCAACTGTGGTACTCGCTCTCCCTGTCTGAAACTCTTGCCCAGACCCTTAGCCAACTTCGAGCCAGTTCCCCGAGATCAGCTACGCCATCACCCTTGGCCTTGACAAGCTCCAGAGCTACATCAATAAACCCATAATATCCCTGTCTACACCTTGGCATGGACGTAAATCCGTGATTCTAGCTCCATTGGATCGATCATCATTAGGAGGCGCCTGCACGCGCGCAGGCCTATGCTGCGGTTTGGGACCAGGTAGGTAATTGGCTCCGTCGATGGTGGCTCATGCTAACTCGTTCATTTTAACTTCTAGGTGCTCCACTGCTCACAGGAGCAACCTATTAATGTTACATTCAAAGTGCACACACGAGCCCAGGTGGCCGCGCGAGCACTCGGGAGTGGATATGTTTGTGCGTTGACCGACGGTATTTCGAGTCCGTTGGGAGAACTGGCGAACAAGTGAGTGTATCAGCTATGACATCGCTTGTATGCTAATTCAATTACACTCTCTGCGTACTATAGCCTATACTATATTACCGCCCCCACGCACGTCCCGTTTAATCCCGCGCCGGCTACCTTGCCACCACATGATTCAATGGTACATGTTGAGTCTGAGCTGGCTTATTGGATCGCGCAGGGAGCTGCTGGCATCCAGGATATGGTACTATTGAGCTTGTGCGGTACTGCAGGGTGAGTTATCCGCTCCCATATACATAATTACATTTCAACTGCTAATGACCATTCTAATTGCCCTATCAATTTATAGCTCCATCGATGCGAGTTCCCACCCCTCTACTACATTACTGTGGATGCTTTCCCGCTCAGGCGTCTCTTGCGTTGTCGGAGCGCGCTTTTTCGTCGAGCAAGTTGACTCGCACGCATGAGCGCAGTCTCATCCTGCCCGAGAACCTCGAGCCATTCTGGATCCTTAAACACGCACTCCACCGGCACTGGGCAAACGCTGGTCATGCCGAGCACTCCATTGACCTTATAGATCATATTGTTCGGCCAACCAATGATTTGGGTCTGATTAATCCTGTACATACTATACAGCCAGTTTTCTGAGCCTGAATTACACGAGTGTTACCTCTATGCCAGTGATGCCCACTTCGCAAATCACTTTGTATCGCTTTGAGCACAGCGATTCTATAATACTTTGATTTGAAATAGTCAATGAAAGGGAGGGGCCTTCGCGCCATGCGCAGGCACCCGTCACCTTGCTCGCGTCGGACAGGCTGAAAGCCCCTATATGCGTATAAATTGTTCACTGTTCAAAGTTTAAACATCCAGATAAGCTGTTTCACTATCAAGTAGACGCGCCCTCTATTTCACGTTAACCATGCGTCTCCTACACAATCAACTATTGCCACACCATGGTACGCATTGTATGCGCGTTAAACACTATGGTCGTTAACACCCGCCGTATGCGCTATTCATGCTATACATGCATTTACATACTTATAATCGGAGCGCACTACTATATGTCATCGCAATAAACCAACCCCCACAGCTGCCGGGCGAACAATGTAGCTATATCATTCAATCTATCATTTGTTTCCTCCCCACGCCCGCCGCGCGCTAACCACGCACCCCTCGTGCAATTGCTCGCTCAATACGCCTATTATGCGCCGCGTATACCAATATTCGCTGTATGGGCTATCTGTGCTATACCGTACCCGAGAGTAACTAAGCGTCGTCCACATTTTTGATGTCTCCATATCTTGTCTCTGTGCGCATCTTTTGTCATGTTAGCTACCTGAAACGTCTCTGGCATAAAAACACAGACGACATATACACTGGCTAGGCACCATGTGCTGTGGTGTGTGAGCACTAGGGACATCAAAAAATATGGGCGACGCTTAGAGTTACATGCGGGTACAGTACATGCTGCTACACGATCATAAACGGCACCCACCGCCACAGGCCATCGCAATAGAACCAACCCCCCACAGTAGTTGGACGAACAAAGTAACTATTCTATTTAACCAGTTATTCATGCTTTGCTCACGCCTGCTGCACGCCAACTATGTTAATGTAATTTACAATACACAAATCGTTCATACCTCACTATCAGCAACTTCCACACCCATTACGTACCTCATACTTCAACACTCGCTGTATACACTACCTATGCTATACATGTCACTACGTTCCACTTGCGGCCGCATGCCATCACTGAGATGTGCGTGCCCGCCTACCCTGTGCGAGATCGCGCCCACCCCCAGCGGGTATGATGGCGCCTCGTCGCGCTCACTCGAACTTGACTGCACAGCCGCCCTTGCACCTGCGCCCCACGGCACCGTGCCTGCTCTCTCCGTACTAGTACGTCGTCACGTACATGGTGCCTCCCAAGGGGCGAGTCTCGCTCACGTCTCGGCGCCCCGGCTACTAGCCCGTCGCTCCGCGCCGGGTTCTCCTAAAACGCCGGAACCTGACAGACACGGCGCGGTCTAAAGTGCGCCCACGATCCGTAGGAAGACTATGCTGTCAATCAGGAATTTCGAGGTGCCAACCTCGCCACCCTCCCCAGGCAGTGATCCCCTGTGCTCTTAGGCGAGTAGTAGAATTTAGGATTGGGATGACTCATTGCTATTTCAGGGGAATAGTTTGTTTACTGATGAATCTAGTTATGGTGTGGAAGGGTTGAGGCTAGCAAACGCACGCACAAACGGATTTGGCACAACCGGGCACCTCACCTGCGCTTACAAATACCAGGGTCTGGACTAGGGTGCGGTTAGTGTCAGCTTACAAACGCTACTGACCGAATGACCATGTTTGTCATTGATTATATAATGTTACTGACTGAGTCCGTATCCTCAAAAGAACAAGCTACACGCACGGAACCTAGATAGAATTGGGACCTATTTGTATATCGTAAATAAATACATGCTCATTCCCATTGTACGTCTCCGACACGAGTCACAGGCAATAAAGAACTCTGGGAAAGGCTTTCGGGGCTCCTGTTTCCCCCGTCCTCAAGCTTAATAGCCTCGAGAACAGGGTTTATACTGAGATCGTTCACTAGCATGTGTGACGTCAAGTCAATATCGCTTTCGCCAAAAAGAGCGACATGCTGGACTAGGGAATCTTTGGAGATGTGGGGTGTTGTTGGTGCATCCAGCCAATCATCTCCAACGTCACCGTCGGGCAGAGCAGCGGACATCTCAACCGAGTCCTCGCTAGGCTGGTTATTAGGTAACCCAGCTGGAGGAATGTCTTTAAATCGTCGCATTCGTTGCGCCTTCTCGGGTTGTGTGACGGGGCCGGTGGCATGAGCCTTGATTCAATTGGGTTAGTACGAAGGGTGTTGAAAGAAACGGAAGCTGAGAACTCACTAAAACACCCCACTGCCTAAATTGTATCTGCCCGACCATACTCCTTGCATCAAGCCGATTTCGGAGCTTTGAATAGAGATGAGTAAGTCGGGAGCCTGCGCACTCATCGCACATTGAATTTGCGAGCACCGAGAAGAGTTTCTCAGCAAGGTGCCGTTTGGTAGTTAATTGTACTAATATTGTTAAGGTTAGATGATGGACGATAACTCACCGCTAATATGAAGGTCTGTCGAAATTCCTTCTGTAATCGCCAATATTGGGCAGCTGTCATATTGTCTGGGTGCGAATACCGGAATGGTAGCTTGTCAGCGCGGTAGTATGCATCCCGCTGGTCGCATAACTCGTCCTTGGCGCCGAGTGCATTCGTGACATAGTCCCGCAATGGGTGGTCCAGGAATCGCTCGGCAGTCTGAAGCTCGCCGCGCAGCATCAAAAGAAGCTACTTCCGAATCCGCATGTACAGGGGCTCCTTAAGTCGTGATGGCTGCTGCAATGCTTGCGAGTGGCGGCCCAAGCCCTGAGGCTCTTTGAGTGATGTTACTTCTTGTGGTTGAAGTATATTTCAACCAGCGTAAACCGCAGCATCGCGGTAATCTGATCAGCAGGTGAGCATACAAGCTACATTTGTGAAGCCAAGATTAACTTACGAGGGTCAAGGAAGAATGCTGTGAGATAACAGTCAGTGGGTGCATCATTAATAACTTCGTTGAATCGATTCAAGACCATACCCAAGATGCGCCGTTTGTCCTGTACTGTTAATTCGCTGCGATTTGATTGAAAATGCTGGTTTAAAGCAGCTAGAGCACTTAGCCAGAAGAAATAAACATCGGCGAGTGTGCTTTGGGCAGATTCAAGGCACAAAAGCGCCCTCGCAAACGGCTCGAGGATGTTCACAAGCTCAGCCAGCATGAGCTTGAATTTGATCGCAGTTGCTGACTCGTCAATTGCTTCAGCAACGATCCAGGGGACCATATTTAGTTATAAACCACGTGCCAGGCATGCAATAACCGAAGCAACTCACGTCTGGCAGTGGTGTGCTTACGGTGCCAATTTCGCCATCCCGATAGATCTTGTACAATGCGGGCAAGTTCTCGAGGACCGATAGAGCAGCATAATAGAGAGTTGCAAATCGAGTATTTCCGATGCTCTGAAGCCCTCGTAGAATACCAAGAATCTTGCGAGCAGCATTGAGCTCGCCAGTTGCGGAAGTAGACATGTGAAAATGGATTAACAGCCTCCTCAATTGCTGCAGTGCCTACATTGTGCATATATGTTAGTTTTAGTTCTTACGAAAGAAGCGAACTCTTACTCTTATCCATAGTATGTCGCGGCAGATATCTTGAATACATAAATTAAATTTGTGGATTGGGTCAAATTCAGAATCGAGGGTTGCTGGCTTGCCAGCACACGCCGCGCTTTCTTTGTGGTGTTTGTGTCGTCAGAGACAACCGATACAAGCCTATGTGAGCCGATCTCGTTGATCACCTAGTTGAACACACGAAAGGTTAGATAAGCTACAGTTAGCCCAGCAAATGAGGTACACATCTTTTCAAGCAAATCGACGATATACTCCGAGTTATGCGACCCATAAAAGATATCTGCATGATATAGGAAGGTGATTCGCTCTGCCGTGCAGATATGGACAGTATACACGGGCTGCTTCACAGAGGTCAACCCGTCAAAGGAGAGGCTAAGGTTTCGTTGCCACTGCAGATACTCTTTCATGTAAAGAACTGCACGTTGAGCTTCTGCCGGGATGAGTTTATCACGGATGTATGAAGAACGGGGCGGAGTGTAATTGAGGCGTGGGTTGGCGAGAGTAAAGATAAGCGACCATTCCGGGTAGTCAACGAGCCGTGCCGGAGAGCCCGAGGCGCATATAAGGCGAGCGATGACGTGGTTGAGTTGGTCGGGTAGAGAAAGTCCTTCATTTGTGTCAAATTGGGCGAACGAGTTTGCTGGCGGTGTCTGAGCGGACGATTCGGGGACAGCCCCATTAATTGGTGGTAATATACTTTTCCTAATACCACCGGGAGCCATGCTTGCCAATGCAGTCCGCGCGGCGGCACCTAGTTCAGGCTTCCAGCGATGAAGCGCCTCGCACCACGCAGTGTGTGCATATATGCGAAGGAGCTGGCGATCCCAGTTCTTCTGCCTCCATCCACATACCGAGCTGGCAATGCATCGGTAGAAGCGATCGTCGTGGCGTGGCTCCTGCCCGCTGGGTAGCACGGCCGAGTGATCATTCGAGCAAGTCGGTCAGCGGGAGGCCCGCTTTTTGAGTGACCGGGAGCAGGCTC
>WSLM01000269.1:0-21485 GCA_019677335.1 Ceratobasidium sp. UAMH 11750 | reverse complement strand
GACGCAGTATTGTATGGCGATGAATCGATTCGGAGCCATCAAAAGGTCCTCAACGCCCGTCGTGACTTGTTCTCGGGCGATATTTTGGTCCGAGTCTTGAGCCGTGTCCGACCACCACCACACATGCGAGTGCGTGGCAAGCGACACGCTGAGGCCCGAGAGTCGCTCAGCAATTGGGCTATAGCGACAACCGTGGAGATTTTATCGAGCGAACTTGCCAGTTTTGCAAAGACAACAAAGTCTCCCGCTACGGAAACCGACGTTGTGGACGAAGAGGCTTTAAAGGAGCTTACCTTTGACGCGATGCATGAATTGTCATACAAGCGTTTGTTCTTCTTCTTCTCTTCAGCACGGGCCGCTTTCTCTTCTGGTGTCGCATTAGCTGACAGCCGAGTACGCTTTGCCAGCTGAGGTGGATCCTGAGAGGCTGCAGATGCCTCTGCTGCCTAGCGCTGTTGCTCAAGGGCGTCGATTCGAGCTTGCTCAATGAATCGAGCCCTAGCAGCATCTTGAGCCCGTTGCTTTTCTTCAGCGGCTTGGCGCTTTTCGTGTTCAATGCGCTCCTGGTTTGCTAGAACTGTTGAAATAACCCCGATTACCTCCGCACCCCATCTTCCAGCATGTGTCCAGGCCGGTTGGAGGAGTGCAAGCGATTCCATTGAGGTGATCCTAGGGTCTCGAGCGATGAGCTTGATGAGTTTTGACGAAAGAATCCAGTCCTCGTCGATGTCCCAGTCCTCGCATTCCGGGCTATCAAACTTCTCGGACCGCCACCGAGTGAGTGCTTTGGCAAATGGTTTGCGCTTCGGAGCTGATCTCCACTGGTTTTTCCGTTTGCTAGGCATAGCAGTCGCTTGGACTTCTGCCTCCACATCACCCTCGTCAATCTCCTCCAACTCATCTTCAGAATTTTCCATGTCGGGCTGAGGGTCTTGTGGGTTTTCCATGGTGGCCTCTTCATCCTCTGAACGGCGCCGCTTGCCTGACCTATTATACAGCATGTATGCTAGCATATAAGCGACAGCATCAATAGAAATAATGCTTACCGTGCTTGCAATCGCTCCCTCAAGGTCAATTCACCTCGCCCGTGCCTACAATTATCGCACAGACATAGGGGATCCTCAGGCGCTGGTCGAGAGGGGTTACCAAACTCCTTGTCCAAGACCTTCATGCGACACCCCAGAGTGTTGATGAACTCTAGAATGGCCGGTGTGTACTCCCGGGGCGATCGCTTTGCCTTGGAGGGTGCAACAAGCTTCTTTGCTGCAGCCTCGATCGCTTTCTTGCCGGTTTTTTTATTCGAAATGATAACCTGGTACTTGCCGTCGCGAATATCCTGTCGTGTTGGAGTAGTTATTGTATGATTTACATCGAAACAACGCTCCAAACTCACCTTGTAGATCCCAGAATGGGTTGTGGTCGAGTTTACAGCTATAGACGGGATCTTCCACTCGGTAAAGGTCCGAGCTTGTTGATTCGCCAGAGCATTTAGCGGCGTGACAATCCAGACTATCATAGTGGGGTCCAGCAAGCAGTTCATGATAAACGGCAAAGTCTTCCCAAATCCAGTGCCAGCAAGTATAAATACGTCCCGCCCGAGGTGAATTGCGAGCGCAGCTTCCAATTGCCAGTCATGAGGAGTAAACTTGGTAACTCCCTGAACTTTCTCGGTTAGGCGACGCTTGTAGTCGGCACAGTACTCATCCGATCCAAAGACCAAGTCCTCGCGAGCAAGAGATTCGTCGGGAGTCGCGTCAAGAGGCTGGTTGAGGATTTGGTCAAGCTCTTCGGTCAAAACCAGGTCCCCATAGTGCTCCCCGCAGTCGCTCATGCTACCAGATTAATTATACAGTATAAATAAGAGCTGCCCGGCAGCCTAGAGCCTCGAGCCACGGCGTGAGAGTCGGTCGACTAGCCACAGAGATGGGACCCTGGGCCCGGCGCTTAGCATTTTCCTATGTGCGAAGGCCCTTTTGCCGGCGAATTTTCGACCTCGAGATGTTCGAATTTTACCTCGCAAACAGCACCAATCGAAAGAGCGACATCAAAATCGCAAGTTTTATATATTCTACGTATCTACATTACAGTCTGGACAGCGAGTATCGGAGCCCGCAAAACGTGGCTAGTCCCTAGCCAAACTGTTCCAAGCGTTCTGGGATGTAGCCGCACCTGACCAATTTCAAATAAGCGGCTACGAGTGGATTTCCTTTCCCGGAACGCTTGGGAACCAGGTAAGGTCCCTTATAGCAGCAACCACTGGTATTAGCGATTTAACAAACAGGAATGCACGAAGTTGCGCGCTTGCGGATCAGGCGCCGAGCGCTTGTTTGACACTTGTGTTATGATTATGACGCATCCGTTTTTGTCCATCCCGCCATCATACTCGCCCTCGCACGTCCATCCTAATGGCCTCGACGTTCATTAACTGGCTCAAAAGCCCGGCGGGGCGTGAATACTTCTTCAGTGCGTCACTTTAGATTTATTTCAAGTAAAACCTCAACTAATTGGGCTACCTGCTCCTTGGTAGGCACGCATTTCTGGGGTCCAGTACGTACACTTTTCCAGCCAACTTGAAATATAAATGTGCTGAGAAGCATTGGCGATATATAGGTAGCAAACTGGGGTCTGCCGCTCGCTGCCCTCTCGGACCTCAGCAAAGATGAAGAAGTGATTTCTGGAACAATGACTACCGCGCTCGCATGTTACTCGTGAGTCATCTCTACCATCGTCATTCCCCAACGCTCACATGCTGTACGAACTTTTAGCATGGTATTCATGCGATTCGGTACGCCCTCCAAACTTTCCGCACGCGACCCTTGACCGCTAACCCACCTCACTTGATCACAGCCTGGCGCGTCCAACCCAGAAACTACCTCTTATTCGCCTGCCACGCGACCAACTCGACTGCTCAGCTGATTCAAGACGCCCGATTCATCAACTATTGGCATCTCGGCGGGCGAGAGGCCAAACTTGGCAAGACAGGCGTCACGCTCGAAGATGGCAAGGCTGCGTTGGCGAATGCTGTGAGAGAGGGCAAGGGCGCGGCAGTCAAGGCTGCTGATGCGACCAAGGCTGAGGCTGGAGGAGTTGTGGATGCTGTGAAAAAGGGCTTGGGCAAGTGATGTATTTTATTGTTGTATCTGGATTGTTTTCACCATGCCTTGCTTGAGTTTGTCGGTCGTCGGAGTTAAAACTTTATATGGATAAAGCACCCGTGGTTATTGAAGCACCCTAAAAGTACTCCACCTTGGATGGTGAGAGCCCTTGGAACGTTCTGGTGGGCTGGAGATGGTCGGGCGACTGGCTTGCAACAGCGTTTCAATGTGCACGAGGCGTCTATTATCATCATAACTGCAATTATTCCAAAGACAATGCCCTAGCTCCACTACATCACTTGGAACGCTTGTAGATCTTGCTCAAGAAGCTGAACGAAATCTTATCAGGTCAGTCCTTTACGATCGACCATAAAACACGTACCTCCTAAACACGTCCCGCTTCAACCCAGTCTCCTCGGGAATCGCATCAATGAGCTCGTTGAGCTTGACATACGTCGCCTGCTCGTATTCATCGTAGCGCCTGGGCAACTCGAGTTGGTGATAGAGCTCTTTAACTTGGGCTTCAGCAGCCGAATCTTTTCGGCCATAGTTTTCCTGTAAAAGCAAACGTCAGGGGTGAGGCATGTCTTAGGGAGAAGAGACTTACATCTAACAACTTGCGCTGCTCGGGCGTCGCGACGCTCAGCGCGATATTAACGCACCACGAACACTTGTTATCCAAAATGTCGGTCCCGATCTTCCCGATCTGCTCGTGTGTTCCAAAGCAGTCGAGATAATCATCTGAACCGAACCAACCCTCATTAATTAACTAGTCAATCATAAACATTTTTCAAACGCACCCTGGACTTGGAAGTACTCTCCCAAGGGAATCAAAATATCTTTGGCCTGCTTGAACAGTTTCTCGTCCTTGATCCCCACGAAATGCATCGCCAGCGCGACAGGCAGGTAGAACGAGTAAAACGCAGTTTTGTATGTCACGATCAATTGGTGTCTGCACGCGTTTGTTAGCATATATCCATCATTGGAATAGTGAGCCTACTTTTTGAGCGAGAACCTGTCAAGGTTGACATCGTCTTCGGGAGCGGTAAGAAGGTCAACGAGTTGGCCTAACTCGGTTTGGAACGTAGTCTACGCCGAACAATAAATCCTCGATCACAAAACAACAACAGGATGCCCACCTCGAGGAACAGCTCGACATAGTCGACATACGCAGGATCCGACCGCAAATGCTTCTTGATCAAGAAATAAATCGAGGATTCGAGCATGAACGAGTCGTTGATCGCGATGTTTCCAACCGCAGGAACGCGATACCTGTCCCCACATCAGCCTCTCTACCCCACACAAGCGCGTATACGATACTCACCAACAAGGCTGCCCCCGACGCGTAATACTCGCATCCATCATATCATCCGACACCAGAAAGTACGCCTGGAGCAGCTCAACGCCCCATCCGAGGATCGCGGCGCGGTAAAACTCGGATGTGCCATGACTGTCTTTTTCGTCACTCAGCGGGCGGCCTAGCAGGATCTCGGCCGTGTCGATGACGGAGATGCCGCGGTTAAGTTTCCCGCCGGGGGCGTTGTAGTCCAAGCTCTATGGTACTCAAAAGATTAGCATTGGGAAAAGTCGGGGAGGTTGGACGAACCTTGCCGAACCAGGCGCGGGCGTCATCCGGCATACCATTTTGTTCAAGGTGCGCGACGAGCTCGGACTTGATCGTCGGCCAGGCAGACAAGAAACGTTCCTTTTGCGCAGCAGCGTTGGCTTTAAAGTCGGACATTGTGGATGGCGAGAGGGAGCTGGGAGAGGCGCGAAGAATCGAGGACAATTGTAGCTGTCGACGGCGCTTGAGGTGAGGGTCTAACCCATGTGACAAATAATCTTTATTGTTCGTCGCCCCATAGCCCATTCTCATCAACAAAATCGCATTGGCAGTAACTATTAGAGTTTAATATAGAGCGTCTGGATAGGTATCTTCTCGGGGAGAAGACTGCAGTAATAACAAAACAAGAAGCAAAAACGCAAGACCCGGTCGACAGGCAGCGAACGAGGGTGAAGCCGTGAAGCAGTGGATCTGCGCCTGCGTGCGTGAGTGAAATGATCGTAGGTATAGTGAGGAGATGATGGACATAATGCACAGCGACGAGAGGGGAAACAGCACGACTCGACCAATCGAAAAGATATCCGCAGAGAATAGAAAAAAATATTAACGCAGCCTTCAACCAAAAAACCAGCCTAAGCACAATAGAGATCCAGTGTCTTGAACTAGTCGTTATCCATCAAAACCACACCTGTCCTAGACCGCACGACACAGCAACACATCCAAGAACTTTGCAAACCCGCCCTTCTTCTTTTCCGGCTCGAGCTCCCCGTTCATCTGCTGGTGACGCATCACCTGCTGCTCCACCGTTGGTCCCTGTAGTTGTACGCTCGACTCGGGTCTTGATTGCCCGCCGGGAGTCGGCGCCATCAGACCACCGAGGTTCGTCGCAGTGCCCTGATGCTGGGCATACGGCTGCGAGGCGTACGGGTGCGGCGATGCAGACGAGTACCCAGCCGCAGGGGCCGAGGGTGCGTTTGCTCCGACACCGCCCATGCCAACACCGCCCTGGACGACCGAGCTCCGGACGTACCCAGCACCAGCGCCAGGTGGGTGGAACGCATCCGCAGGTGGCGCAGGACGAGGCGTGCGTCCGCTTCCGTTCCCATCAAGCGCAGTCGAGGTGCGCTCTGCCGAGGCGTACGGGTGCTGTACGACAGGCGAGCCCGCGCGCTCGATCACCTGCATCGCACCACCCGTGGTCCGACGAGTGGGTGTGCCAGGTGCAGGAACACCGACCATGGCCGCGGTGCTTCCCACAGGCGTTTGGGAAGACGGTTGCTGGATTTGTGATATTCGATTGTTGGTCCGCACGGGTTGAGGCTGAGAGGGAGTCACGGGTTGAGCGCCGGGCTGTGGCCTGGTTCGGTGGTGATTGCGGTGACCGCCACCACCTTGTCGTGTAGTGGACGAGTGCTTGTGGCCAGCCTGCCAAATCGGACAAGGTGAGATGAGGGGCCACGTGAAATGAGGCGAGGATCCCATGATCCCAACTGAATACGTACGCTTGCTTCCCATCCCTTTCCACCATTGAGCAGCATCCAGTCCATCACACCGTCATCAACCTCGCCTGCGTCCTTGAGCATCTTGGTGAACAGTTCGCGCAAAAAGTCATAGTCAGGCGTCTCCTCGAATCCGAGCTTGCGGACATAATTCATGAAGATGGCCGTCTCCTCGGGGAAGCCCGCGCCTATGATGTTCACACCCTTGATAAGCGGTCACGACACACGGTGGAGCGGCACGAATACGCACAGAGCTCAGCGACAGGCGTCGTCTGCTTCTTCTCTCCAATCTTCTCGTATTTCTGCTTATTCGTGGCGGCCTTGAGGCCCTGCCACGGCAGGCCACCGCGCAAGAAATAGAGAAACACGTGTCCGAGACCCTCGAGGTCGTCTCGCCTTGACTGCTCTGTCGGCAACAGTGGAGTGAGCGGGAGAGTCGAGTGTGGGCGCACATGCGAACATACCTCGGCCGAGATGGGTATTGATGCTCATGTAGCGCGCGGTGCCAGACAGGCTCTTGCGCTCGCGGTAGGGGATGTGCTGCTTGGTCTTGGGGTCGCGCCAGAGTTTGGCCATGCCAAAATCGATCATGTGGATGACGTTGGCGTTGCGGGTACCGGGCAGGCCAATAAGAAAGTTGTCGGGTTTAATGTCCCGGTAAATGAGGTTCTTTTCGTGAATCGTCTGCACGCGGGTGATCATCTGGCGCGCGGCAAGGCAAACAGTCTTGAGCGAAAAGCGACGGCCACACATGTCGAACAAGTCCTCGAGGTTCGGCCCGAACAGGTCAATAACGAGGACATTGTGAAGACCCTCTGCGCCAAAATGATACACCTGGGGGATCCCGGCTGCGAAAAGACTCAGCAAAAATGATAAAACGAAAGAAAAAACAGTCTACGCACGAGAACCGGCGAGCATGCGATACGAGCGCCACTCGTCGCGCAGCTGGGGGGCGTCGGATTTGCGGGGCTCGAACTTGATGGCGACGGTCTGGTTGTTGAGCATGTTGGTGCCCTCAAAGACGACGCCAAACGAGCCCTCGCCGATTTTCTTGCCGACCTGGTAGTACTGCCCCACCACGGCCGGATTCTGCGTTACCTGGGACATGATGCTCGAGTCGGTCGGTGGGGGGAGGAGAGCGAATGCCGTTTGCTCCCGCGATCCATTTGTCCAGCCTCGCCGTAGCGCCCGGATCACGTGTTTCCACTGCCCTGAATGTCGGAAATTTGAAGGTATTGCCAACTTGGAATTCCGACTTCCGCCTCGACCACCACGCTGTCGGTTGCTGAATGCGCCCCGCAACGTGCATATACAATAGGATATTAATCTGTATCCTGCTATAGAGTCCCTATTGCCTAAAAGCTTAATGATGTCTCTACTCTTGTCGCTTTCATCACCGGCGGCGGAATATCCCTGAACTCTGTTTTTATCTCAACTCAACGACTTGATGTATCAACCGGCCAAGTCTACATTGGTAGCCGGCGTTCAAAGCCCGCCGAGCTTCTAGCCGGGCCAATCAAGTTAACCACTGGGGCTAGCTCGATAGAAAAACGTGCTTAAAGGATGCAACCCAGATGGCCGCCGAAGACAGCGGCAGTTCGACTGTTCGTTCAACAAGTGAGATCCTACCGTCGATCGCCGACCACGTTGTCCTGGCCGAATCCTAGCCTCGTTATCGCCGGCTTTACATCTTTGTTCTTCGGAGACGTTCCAGCGCCCGAGGATACAACAGGTTGGGGAATGTGTCGCTTGACAACGAAAGTCTTGAACAGATGTTTTATACTGTTGGGGCTGTACCGTGTACGAGCCATGCGTGAGTATCATTGCCTTGGGCAGGAACATTCCATTTTAGCCTCACAGAAAGTAGGTCCTCATTCAGCCTTCATTCCACGAGGGAATTGAATTCGGATGTTGTTAGGTATTCAGATAACATGAGAATGGTGCCCTTCCTCTGTGCCTGCTTCCATAGTTAGCCGACACCACGACCGACGATCCATTTCAGCGTTGTAAAGAGTTTGAATTTACCCCAATATTTTCCGTAACCGCGTTGAATCGGGGAGACGTGTTTTGGCGTTGACAGTCGGCAAACTCAAACGGAGAGTTGGAGGCATCGGGGCGGGTTTTGATTGGGGGACCCCGCAATGTCCCTGAGATGTGCGACGGTCAAGTCCAGTCACGTGGTTTTAATGTTCCGCTTGGTGCGCTTGCGAATACGGGGGTGAGTTGGGTACCCGAGTGCAAAGAGGAGCTTACCGCTCATACAACTAGTGAGGTGGTTACCGCTAGTTGTATCCAAAATAGGGATATGATGCTTTCCCGGTGAGCTACACGAAAGGAGCCGCAACATTTATTTTGGGTTGATATATGCGCACAGGAACTCGGGGGTGGGTAAAAGCGCGAGAATAGGCGGATAATTACTGAATTAGGACACTGAAATAATATATATACTTTGGGGCGAATCTCGCAAGTATTCCAGCATTATTCATTGGAGTATTTTACAAATGTACACATTTCAATTTATCCTAATCAATAAACACTCAGATTTCAACTTTGGTTGGAGAGAAGCCCCAGCTTCTGCCGGAATACAACTTTGAATGAGACAGCAGAGTGAGCCGAGAGGCAACGAACTAAGGGTGGAGGGGGAAACATAAACAAACATAAGAGTATCACTACCGACCAGTTGAACAGTGTAGTGTGCTGTGGGCTATGAACCTCGGATACCGCGAGTAGGATAGAAGCTGGGGCTTTCAAATGAGTTGCAGATCCTAGAAGGGTGGTAAATTAGCGTGCCAATACATCGGTGTACCGGGGAAGTAAACGGCAAACTTACTATGTTAGCTTGCGGTGCGATGATCTGGGGTATGTCGATGTTGGAACTCGAACTCGAACATGTCAGGTGACCGCGTTTTATCTTTCAATTCTGCGGTCAAAGGTGTTAGGCGCGTATAATTTATGCTAGTCACTGCATATATCCTATTTGCCAAGTGACTCTGTCATGTATATGAGGTTACACAGCTCGAAATGTGATTATAGTGTGATGATTCCTGTATTCTCGCGCTTTTATCCACCCACGAGTTCCTGTGTGCGTGTCCCTGGCTGACAAGGCTACTCCGCCTTTAATATTAGCAATCCTTGCAAGTCGTGCTTTCCAATCTAGGCTTTAGTCTGGGCTCATCAGCATTGGTGCTAATTCTTTACAGCCTGTTCGGTATGCCATGAAGATGAGGGATAGTTGAGAGCAGAGGTAGATAGGAATAAGAATGACACCCGAAGGAAACAAAAACGAATATACCATCAACAAGCGAAATACACGGAGAGGGAGTATCTATCACGACGGTTATTCAGTTTGAGCCATCCTGGCGAGGGGGTTCATACGAGAAAGAAAGCATTTATTTGCGCTTTTTGGCTTCGCGCGCTGCTTTGATCAGGGGCGATAGTGTTCGCAGCCGCTCGGCCTTTCGGAAGAAGGGATGCTATGAGGGCGCATGAGCGTTCACCAAGCGCTAACTAATACCATGCTTACAGCAAGCAACTGTGCAGCATCTGGCCGTTTCTTCGTGTCCACTTCCAGCGTTTTAGCCAAATAGTCCTGGAAAACAGGCGACAGCCCCTCGGAGTTTGCCAATGTTGCTGCACGGTTTGTCGCGATTAGGGATTGTATTCTAAAAGGGAGGTTGCCTAGGTAGAGTGCCTCGCACTCAATCATTTCTAATGGCTCAAGTCGGTTGCAGTTCTGAACGAAATGCAATGCAATATACTAGACGCACCGATGGTTACAATGCCCAGGCTCCAAATATCTGCCTCGGGACCGTACTCTTCTCGCATCACGACTTCTGGCACCATCGAACCTGGAGCGCCGATCAGCGCGCCACCTTTCAAACGCGCCAGACCCGAAAACTGTGCGCAGAACTGAAAGTTGGCTGTAAACCACGTCGGTCAAGACACTGACCTTGCGAGTGAGGATCGGAAGCAGAAAGGCGCACCAATTTTAATATCACCCTGCAGACTGAGTAGCACATTGTCACTCTTGATGTCACGATGGGTGATACCGTGGCAGTGGAGGTGCTCGAGGCCTTGGGCAATTTCACGCGAGACGGCAGCGATTTGGCCCTCAGTCATGAGGTTAGTGGTGATGATATCAGTCAAGCTGCCACCCCCCATGTATTCCATGATGACCCACGCGGTATCCTTATGCAGGAACGAGCCGATATAGTTGACAATGTTCGGACGGCGCAGTGAGCGCATGATGAGAATTTCGTTGAGAATCCTATTCGGGTGCCTGCAAATATGCAGTGCCCTGATGGCGACAGTGAGATTGGTGCCTAGTTGGTCGGCGGTATAAATTTTGCCAGACCGATTACTGAATCACAGACAGTCAAAGATATATGAATTGGTATTTCCGGTTTAACTCACTGCTGGCTGAGCTTGACGAAGTTATGATAAAGTTGTGCAGGATCCGCGTTGGTGCAAATCGCCCGGAGGCGCTGGACGGTGTCATGATCGGGTGCTTTCTCTCGTCGCCGGGCGGTCGCGGGAGGGCCAGGCAGGGAGGCTCCGCTAGTACCACTTCTGCTGCCTGCGAGCTCGACTGGCGCAGCTAGGGACGGCTGCCTTTTGAATGACAGCTTGTCCTTGGGAGGCAGTGGTGGTGGACGCGGGTTTAGGCCTGTATCTGCCTCGAGAAAGCTCAATGCTGTTTCAAGATTTTGAGCGTCTTCTTGGTAATAGCAGTACGCTTCTGGGATGCTGGCCTGGATTAAACTAGCACTGTCATTGTAATAAAGGCTTGTAGCTGGCAAATCGTGAACGGAGCCAACCTATTTGTGCGGGTAATTAGAACCAAAAACTTATAGATGTCCCCGCCATCCGTATGTACCTCGGAAACGCTTCGGTTAGGCAGAAAATCATCTCTACTTCCAGTTATGGGGAGTCGATAATGCTACACTGATTTTATTAAAACGCTCACGTTTACCAGAAAGACTTACTGTATTCCGTAGCTCTGGAGTAGCCCCATGGGCTAGGGCGCTGGGCGTGAACCTAACATCAAAGTCTCCTCCAGCTACCTGCTTTGGATCTCCCTCTAAGGTAGAGCTCATAACTACATCCGTTTAGATGCCAGTGCGAGTAAAATGTGTCGAGCGATATGCTTGTGGCAGTCGTGTGTCAGAACATGTGCATTTCGTGTCGAGAAAGCGCCGGGCGGTTGTTTGCGATTCAGTCACCCTGGATGACATAGGCCAAATGACCCGCCTCCCACGTGACGTGGTGGCAGCCCCGGTTATCTGAGCAAACTTTCTTTCAGACATTGAAGTCATTCCTCGGATACCTTTGCTGCGATCCAACCATATGCAGTAGCTAGTTCAGGTTACAACCAATAATAGCGACGACTAATCAACCCGGAAGCCGAAGCTATGACGTTCCCGCCTCCACATTGCATCACAACCGTGTCATGCTCATACAATCCGGCCGTGTTCTGCGCATATATAATTCTACCTCCTTGAGTTAAAAACCAACTACAATGGACCACCTCCTAGCAAAGAACATCTATGACGTCTCCGGCCGTATCGCTCTCGTCACTGGCGGCGGAACGGGCATGTACGTTCTCCCGGATCCTCTGCGTCCTGTTCTACCATTCATTCAGCATCCGTATTCAGCGGCCGCATGATTGCATCGGCGCTTGCGGCCAATGGTGCCAAGGTGTACATTGGTGGTCGGCGCGCCGAGAAAGTTGAAAGCACCGTCGAAGAGTACGCAAACAAGGTCCCGGGGGAAATCGTATCGTACGCTGTCTCACATGTTACACGTCTTGCTATATTGACCTACAACTTGTCACTAGACTTGAGCTTGATGCAACAAGAAAAGAAAGCATCAACAATGCTGTCAAGGTTATCTCCGAGAATGATGGCAAGTTGGATATCCTATTCAACAAGTAATATTCCGTCGATCGTTCGTGATCCCGACTTGACTGAACTTCTATAGCGCCGCTATCACAGGACCTGTATCTATGTTCTTCAACAACGACTTTGCACCTGAGAATAAAAACTCGGAGACGCTGGGTAGCGCATTATTTGATAATGAGAGTCCCGAGGGTGCGTTGGCTAACTGTGTCTGTATCGTGTCAATGGTAATTTTCGATCGTAGAATGGGGCGGCTTGTACATGAACAATGTGGCCTCCATCTTTTTTGTCACAACCGCCTTTCTCGGGCTCCTTCAAAAAGCTTCAGACGCGCGTGGAGCATGGTCAGCGAGTGTCATCAATATTAGTAGTATGTCGGGCCTGCTGAAGATTTCCCAAAACAAGGTCTGCCCGTCACCATCAACGACTCACGATTGATGACCTCCTTTTTGGTGCAGTTTTGTTACAATTCGGCTAAAGCTGCCAACATTCACCTCACCAAGATGTTTGCGACCGAATTTGCGCTCAAGAATATTCCCGTGCGCGTCAATTCTATCGCTCCAGGTCGGTTCACCTCTCAGCCCGCACTCATTATGCTACTAAATGGACCGTTTAGGTGTATATCCTAGCGAAATGACGGACAGCGAGAACGAACCTTTAAGCGGGCAAGAAGCTAGCGAGATTGTGCAGGGCCTCGGTAAGGTTCCGGCCGGACGCGGTGGAACGTAGGTCCTTTTCATTTTGACATGTTGTGCGTGGTTAGTTGATTTTATTATTGGCAGGGACACGGATATCGCTGGAGCCGCCTTGTTCCTGTCGTCTTCTGCGTCTGCCTATGTAACCGGTCAGGTTATCACTGTCGATGGAGGGTTCATTGCGACTCATCCTGCCACGGTGTAAACTGGCGCCGGGTATCACTGTATCACTGTATCGCTGTGGTAATGCTCACACGGGAGCTCGTTGGTACGTAAACTTGCCGAAATAGGCAAACCATTGCCCAATTAAGACATACCGCTCAAACCGCGATTGTTTAATCTCCCCCTTCTAACTACACCGATTCGACGCGCATAGAAGTCGCGGCTGAGCTCTCAGGCAGAGGACAACCCATCCCAAAGGGTAAGCCCAAAGCAGTTGAAGGTCATATTGCATTCTCCAAGCCAACTTTTGGCCATTTTGCGCAGCACATCCTCTCAGATGGGCGGCACGCAGGCAATTCGTTGGAGGAGCGACTTTAATCATGCAGCACAATGCCTTGAATACATAATGACGCATGAAAATTCGTTATGAGCTCATTCCGGCTCAATCCCAGCCAGAATCCAAGCGGTACTCGTCTCGGCAGAGAATACAACTGGTCTCGTCATTATATAGTCAGCTTGCTCGCTACAGGCTTCGGTTGCATCACCATTTCGTCATGTCGCCTTGGTCTCCTCATCAGACCTACGCATATATAAACCCTTTTGATGCACGCCTGGTCCTCCTACTCATCCTCATTACTATCTGCTATGGATCACTTGAATACCGACAAAGTCTTTGACGTCTCTGGTCGCATTGTCCTAGTTACCGGAGGTGGCACTGGAATGTAAGCGAAACTTCATCCTTTGAATGAGGGGGGTACTTACTGTTCAACAGAGGCTCCATGATAGCCAAATCCCTTGCCCTAAACGAAGCCAAAGTGTACATTGGCGCTCGTCGAGGCGAAAAGGTTGAAGAGGCTGCTAAAGATCTTGGGCCCAAGGTCAAGGGCCAGATTATTCCGTACGTACTCTTCAACCACAACGTGGAAACGATTCAATACATAACTGTATCCTTAGACTCGGGTTGGATATTAACGACAAGGACTCTATCAAGGCTGCCGTCAAGACCATTGATCAGAATGACGGGAAGCTTGACATGCTGTTTAACAAGTGCGTTCCTCGTTGATTGCGGAGATATATTCTGAGGCTGGAGATAGCGCGGGGCAGACCGGGCCTAAGTCTCCATTTGTAGTGCAAGAAGACGCACCTATTTATTTATTGGGATCGAACTAACTAGACTTCAGAGTGGGGACAACTATATAACGTCAACGTCGCCGGCATTTTCTTCGTGACGACCGCTTTCCTCGGGCTCCTCCAGAAAGCGTCTGAGGAACGAGGTGCTTGGAGTGCGGGTGTTGTCAATATCAGTAGCATCTCCGGGCAGCTCAAGATCTCTCAGAGTAAAGTGCGTATCCCATTGTCTTTTTACCATAGCGAAGTTGATATTGGTGGGAGTAGTTCTGCTACAACTCGTCTAAGGCGGCGAACATCCACCTGACCAAGATGTTTGCCACCGAGCTTTCGATGAGAAATATCCCGGTTCGCGTAAACTCTATCGCGCCTGGTAGATCACCACAACTATCTATTTCGCAACAAACTCATTGGGATACGTACCAGGTACATTTCCTAGCGAAATGACGCAGGCGGAGAGCAACGAATTTGGCAGTAAGGAAGTAGACGAGCGACTCAAGGGCCTCAGAACGACCCCATTCCAACGCGGTGGAAGGTAGGCTCTCGCTCAACTTGCCTAGCGCCCGAGTGAGGCTTGACGTTCCGTCTCGTCTAGTGAAACCGATATGGCTGGAGCGGCTCTCTTTTTCGCTTCGCCCGCGTCTTATTATATTACTGGGCAGGTTTTGAACGTGGATGGTGGTATTTTGGCTGTGCATCCTGCGACGGGGGCGTGAGTTGTATCAAGGATGTGTATTAATCTGGAGTAGTTGCATCGCAACCTGGCTGTTTTGGGGGACTAAAGTGCTCAACAATTTGTGAATCTGTGAGGACACTATATAACACGGGAAGAATACGGACAAGCGGAAGCCAACATGTGATTACCGTCTTCTCGCTCGTGACCATCCATGACGCATACATTCAATGAGGTCATCGCCTGTCATCTTTCATCCCAACCTCGACCAACCAACATGAACCACCTCCTCGCCAACACTGTATACAATGTTAGCGGTCGCATTGCCCTAGTTACTGGTGGAGGCACTGGCATGTAAGCATCGATTACGAGTCTTGTTATCGGTGGTAAACCTATTGGAGCTATTTTACTAGTGGCCTTATGATTGCCAAAGCACTCGCGGCCAACGGGGCCAAAGTTTATATAGGAAGTCGAAGGGGTGAAGTAGTTGAAGAAACTTCAGACGAGCACAGTCCCAAGGCCGAGGGGCACTTGATTCCGTGAGTCCTCATCATTCACGCCGGGCAAAACTAGACGGTTATTCAGGCTGGAGCTTGACGTAACCGATAAAGCAAGCATTAAAAATGCGGTCCAAACTATTCAAAAGCAGGAGGGAAAGCTGGATTTATTGTTCAACAAGTGAGTTAGACAATGGGTCTTGGTACATTTCTTGACCTACTCTGCAGTGCCGGCCAGAGCGGACCCAAATCACCGTTCTTCATCAACAAGTCGGCTCCTGAGAACAAAGATCCTCATACGCTTGGTAGTGCCATGTTTGATTCCGAAGGTTTCGAAGGTGACTTGATTCTGCTCGTTTGGGGGTGATTAGCTAATGCGCTTCGTCGCAGAATGGAGCAACCTCTATACTATCAACGCTTCCTCCATATTTTTCGTCTCTACCGCTTTCCTTGGGCTTTTGCACAAAGCATCAGAGGAACGTGGTGCATGGAGCGCCGGAATTATCAATACCAGTAGCATCTCCGGTCAGATGAAGCGCTCACAGAACCATGCAAGTCGCTCTTTAACTCTAATTGGACGTGCGATTTCTCACAGCCGTATGCTAGTTTGCGTACAACTCAGCAAAAGCAGCTACGATCCATCTGACCAAGATGTTTGCTACCGAGCTCGCGCTGAAGAACATCCCCGTGCGAGTCAATTCCATTGCACCAGGTTCATTTGCCCGTCTCCCGTTTTGAAAATGCTCTGATGCTGTTATTCTCGCGTTAGGAATGTTCCCAAGTGAGATGACGGACCACCAGGGAAAGCACCTACCCGCCTCAAAGGTAGATTCAATCGGCAAGGGTACTACAGGGGTTCCTATGAACCGCGGTGGAGTGTAGGTCCCCCTGCGAACCGTTGGAGAGACGTTGGCTTATATCTCTATTGGATCCAGGGAAACCGATATAGCTGGGGCTGTGCTATACCTTGCTTCTCCTGCATCGTACTACGTCACTGGCCAGGTATTGACTGTCGATGGAGGTTACATTGCAACTAACCCCGCAACGGTTTAATGACATGAAAAAACCGTGGGTTAACGGTGTAATTAAATGAATTAATGGCAGTCTATTTCCGTAGCCAAAGCGCCGAATTGTCAAGGCTCGTCATCTCAATTAACCAACCAGTCTGCAGCAGAGCGGAGCGCTCCTGTCCATCCGACCAGCTGAACATCGGCTTTGCTTAAGGAAGTTCCGCACACTAGCACTGTTCCCAGCAGCTAGTGAATAATTTGTGATGCGGAGTGTCATTAGGGTGTTTGGAGCAGTCTCGAAGGTATCGTTAAATCCTGGCGATATACTAGCATATACGTCTATACCATATACGGGCTTACGCTGGTTACAGTGGCATGCAACACCTATCTCAGCAATCCCGGGTACTGGTACGTGCTGTAACTTTCTCAAGTCTGAGGTTCAAAACAAAATTTGAGACGGATAGACTACAGTAGTATCAACCAAATCGGCCTAAACCCAAACGCTTACTGGGAGAAGTTGGTGATGCCAGAGTAATTAATAACCCCAGCCGAACCGCCAGATACCTTGAGCCCAGACCAGTTCCATGTACCTGCGCAAAGAAATGAGATTTGTGTAACCTGGGAAAGACACAAGGTTACTTACCAGTGCAGGAGCCAGATCCGCAGTTGACCTCGACGCGCTTGGCGCTGCTTGCAACCGCGACAGTGTTGGTGCCGGTGAAGGTCACACCCTCCATTAGGACGCAGCATTAGATAGATAAAATAACCCGAAAATTTGCACTTACAGAGAGTTGGATACCAATTCCCGGGGTACCGAGAGTGCTAGGGTAGCTCTGGTCGATGATCACACCATATTTCTTGCAGCCAGTTGCGGTGTTGCCACTGTAGGTGATACCGGAGACAGTCGAGCTTGAAGCAGCGTTAGTGGACTCTTTATATGCGCATATATGTCTACCTCACCCAGTGGCAGCGGCCTTCGTCTTGATGCGGAGCCCTTGGTCGTTGTTTGTCACCACATTGTTCAGAATCTGAACATTGCTAACTGTAACGCCCGAGTCGATAGAGCCGACAGAGATACCGTGGCCACCAGTGCAGCTGTTGCGCTGGAAGATAATGTTGGAACCCTTGTTGATGGCGAGACAGTCGTCCTGGTTGTGGGCGGTACTGTCCTCGATAGTCAAGTTTGAGACGGAAACTACACATACAAGTGAGCGGAATCAAAGGGATAAAAAGATACTGGGCCACACCATCGAATGCATCGGTGTTATGGCCGGCAGCGGCGCCGTTACTTTTGCTATTAGGGGCATCTCCAGCGGCTGTTTGATCATGAAGTCTTAGACCAGTGTGAGCCCCATCAGGTTTTACTCACAGTTGTCGACAGTAACCTTGGATACGACGAGGGCGGCACTGTTGCCAAAGCTGAAGCAATTCTGAGGAGAGTTCTTGACAACAACGTTCGTGAAAGTGCCGGAAGACTTAATCCTGTATAGTACTCGCTTAATATAGTATTTTATTTGAGTAAATGTAGGCGACTCACTTCATCATCGGGTGAGGCTTGGTGCTGCCGTCGCCACCGAGACCATCCCAGTAGAGCTCGCCCTGACCGTTGAACGTATGCCCGTTTCCATTGACTGTCGAGCGTGTACGGTTTAGTGACCCGGAAATTAGCGAGGAGGTTGGGTTTACGTACAGGTAATACCGGTGCCGGTCAATTGGAACAGAGGTCCTGCCCACTCTGCATACCCAAACTGCTCGCACATCATGAGTCCGGATCTTGCCTCTATAATCGGCTGAAGTCCTCACAGTAACGTCTCCAAGCATATTAACGGTTGCACCACTTGGAGCGTCGAGCTCAAACGTCACACCGGCGGGAACAGTGAACGAGTTGATGTTAATCTATATTCGAGGCACATGCAAGTCATGTGTTATCCCGACCAAATGGCGCCCGAGAACACTCACAGTTGTGCATTTAATGGCAGCAGCTACATCGTCAAGAGAGGAGATAGTGCCGGTGCAGCGCTCAATAGGGGACGCAAGCAGAACTGGAGCAAGAGACAGCAGGGAGAGAGCAGTGGTTGTGGTGAACATGGTGCGATGAAGTGACAAGAAACTGCGGTGATACTGCGGGGCGGAGAGGTCGCTTATAAGTATCCGGGTTGCATATACCAGTGACGACGCTGCAGCCTCATGCAAATTCGCGGGCCGCCAGGCTACCGTGTACCTATCGCAAAGCTACTTTAGAACCAGCGGCGGCCCTCAAGTAAAAATAAAAGTACGCTCACGAGACGAGCGATTCAGCCCAAAGTAGCAGGAAGCCGCTCACCTGTTCGCGAGCTGATTCCGTCAAAGTTTAAAAATTAGTAGATCGATATAAGGCTTCGATACTTCCGGCAATCAAATTCAGCACGCTAGCTGAGCTGGCATGTGAGATTAACGTAGTCAAGTCTTATACTTAGGATCGATTGGCTGATATAAAATACTGCGCGTAGGGGCCGACCGTTCCTGTTGCTGCCTATATAACCTCCGAGTTCGTGAGCGGGCCGTCAGGAGCCGATTTTCATAGATATTTTATGTGATCTACTGTGCTACTTTATACTATAACTAGTCCTAGGTTAGCCTCCGGGCAACAAACATACCTCGGAGAATTATAAAAATACCCACCTTCGTGCTGGCTCTGGGATATAATAAGTACCAGCGTCATGGCCAAGCATTCCCGTATGACGTCCGAATTGGAATATTCAGGAACCTGCCAGGTAACCAGTGCTGGTCAGCACGCGTGTGCATCTCTCCGAAAGGTTTAAACCCACACGTAATAAGGCAAGAGTTACATCTATGCCTCGTTTTCCGCCCAAACAAGATTGTACAGCCAACCCTGCTAATCCGCGGTGCATGCCAAAAGGCGTTAAGTTATACCGGTTGCCTAATGGATAAGTACCATAATCGGTGGACTAATCAGTGCACACGACTTGCCAAAAATGTTCGCCCCAAGGGGAACTTCATAAAACCTCGGGGGGTAATCGGTTGGCATGACGTCCAGTGGTACCTACGCTTGCTAAAGAGAGGCGTTAGGTCTCGTAAGAACCATTCGTTACCTCATGCGGTCGAACTCGTACCTATTGAATCGTAGTTCCCGTTCTATCGAGTCAATGGACCGGGGGTAACTGGACCAGAAACTCCAGGGTGTTCCGCTGGTCCAACACAAGTCATCCGGACTACTTGGTCTGTTGAGCACAGACCAGTGCCTAGGATGACCCACCATTCGAGGGTGGTTACCAGATTGGGCTCCAGGTCGGAGGTGGCTGGGAGTAGTAGAGTGGATCACGTTGCCGAGCCTATGCAAAACTGGACAACGGCATGCGACACCCATCCCACTTGAAAAACATCGATGCTCTTGCACAGAACATGTAGGTTGTAGAAGCTATCATCGGGAGAGTGTGCGAATTACTTCAGAATGATAGTGCCAGTATCGTATTAGCGTGCCACTAGCTAGGAAAAACACCGTCGTGAAGCCCCAGAATCAGACAGAAGTATAATCAAACGTGGTTGGCATTTGATAGAAAGTGGTCGCACGACAACGGTGCAGATTTGTTCGGTGACTTCTAAATAGTGGAACAGACTCTTGAATCAATGGAAAACAAACACAGACGCAGAGTCGAGGATACGGTGAAGATCAAGCCGAACTAGACAAAAACGCCATTTTGGCAGCGTGCATTTGTCTGCCACAGCTCACGTGACTTATTCCCACGCTACCCCCCCCATTCAAACGAGCAAACGTCACATGCTGCTCCACCGCGTCAAACGCTTGTGCAAGTGCCTTAAACGCGATTCCGCTCCAGCAAAATCCCTTAGATTCAAATCACCGCATGGATCCACATTGTCAGCAGAACACAAGCTACTCCCACAGTTCGAGTAAGTTGCAAGGTCCTCAGTATTCGATTCAAAACTAACCATATGGGCACCTAAGATCAAAAATGCACCCTCCCGCTAGAAGTCATCGATTGCGTTGCCGACTTTTTGTTTGAGATCCAACCACCAGGTGATCCTGATTCATCCCTGCAGGTCTGCTGCACAAAGCCTCCATGGATGGACGTCAGGGGCTTTATGGGCGCGTCACCTGAGCTGCATGGCATGGGATCATTGGCCCTTTAGGGCAGGCCTTATATATACATATAGCATTTGATGCGTTTCGTAGGGTCATATCGTTTTGATTAACATTCACGCGGTTTAGATAGCTAGCTTACCAGTGCACACCAATACGATGGGTTTTTCCATTGGTCACCTTAAATGTATTTGTCTATCGGACACCTGCAGCAACATTGTAGCTGGCAACGGAAAGTCAATCCTATGATAAAGCATTGCATGGGTACCACCCCGATGCTACAGGACCGATCATTCCGGGGTCACTTGGTTGGCACATACAATAATGTATCATACAAGGTTTTTTGAGATGGATTTGGGGCATATTCGGCGCTGAACCAGTATAATTACAGAAAGGAGGATTACATAGAATGTATGCATCCTCTTATACGACAAATTCTCATCTTCCTTACATGCATGATTATCTCCAGCTCAAGCTCGTCAACAACTATTGATTCTGTTGTACCGGTGCTTGATTGGGATGAGCCAGAGTGGCTGACACCAGCTCCAGCTAGTCTCCCCAAGGCAGACTGATAACCGTGCACCAAGAACGAGACAGGAGAAGCACGGTATCAGCTCCAGCCAGAGTAGCCGATTGCCATCGAAAACTCCTATCAAGTCAGGAACCACTGGACATCGAAGAGGGTAGCAAAGTCTGCGGCTAGATATTTAAGGTATGCTCAATTCCGGCCCATCTTTAAAATCAAGCACTTATCTTGTGAGATGGGAATAGTTTGCTTGTTCAATAGGGGCTGACCTGCCACGGTTGTGGGGTGTCGGAGGTCTTTGTTCAGGTTTGAGTTAAGTTCGTGCATACCCACATGGATGTATGCGACCCGAATCAAGAGCTGAGGCTGCGCCGGGGCTGTCAGGAGCCAATATATATGATATGAGTTGGCTGTAGCCAACACCACCCTACTCCCCCGCTCAACATTCCCTTAGGCTCATAGAGCTCCGCACGCAAAATCTTACCCTGGTATGTTATGTTCACAATATAATAAGTTCATCATGTCACCCGACTCACGAATGAGCCCAGCAGGTGCTCGATCTCGGGTGCTGCGAGCTTGCAGGGCACACCGAATCCCAAACTGGTATGTTCTCGCATGGACGGTTTTTGTTTACACACGC
>WSLM01000268.1:0-21499 GCA_019677335.1 Ceratobasidium sp. UAMH 11750 | reverse complement strand
TACTAGCGGGGGCGGGGGTTAGCGCGGCTCCGAATCTTATATGAGCCGCGCGCTTAATCCTAGGGTCACGTGATTAGGTCATGTGATCAGGTCACGTGGTTAGTGGGGGCTGGGGGCTGCAATCCTAGAGAGAGATGTTGCAGCCCCCACTTGCGTAAGCGATGTCATAAGCGCCGAGGTCATGTGATCAGGTCACGTGTTTATTGGGGGCGGGGGGCTGCAATCCTAGAGAGAGATGTTGCAGCCCCCACTTGCGTAAGCGATGTCATAGGCGCCGGGGTCATGTGATCAGGTCACGTGACTCAGAAGTGACTCGTGGTTCGTAGACTGGAGAAAAAGTGGGTCTTCCCTGAGAGGGGTCATGACAATCGTCGAAACGTCGAATGACCGCTTTCCCAAGGGCGATGATCAAAAATTGGTTTGTCGGCGAGTACCAAATACACTCACGCAGATGGAGACCTAGTAGAGGTGCTTGAGGTAGCCACCCTTGCAGAGGACCAATCGAACAACTCGTCCACCCCAAATGCGGGCGGCAGTGATCTCGGGATAGTATAGTAACCTTTGGGTAAAGGCGTTGAGCGATTTGAGGAGGAGCGTGAAACTCGATCAACGGGCATGATGGAGGGAAGCCAGCAAAATGACAGCTGAGTATATCTTGAGGAGAAAGCAGAACGACCACCAGCGTAGGGGTCGTGTTCAAGCTGCTCCCTGAGTCGCGGCTGTTTATATCACAGGCACATCGAGCGCTTAAGACCAAATCGGCTACAATGGCTGTCCTAATTCGGCAAGTCTTTGTGCTGCATTCCGGGTAAATTAGCCCACACGCGTCTGCCGCAAACTCTCCGTACAAAGCTAGCGCAACTCTCTGGCCACGTCCAGCGCAAACTCTTTGGACATGTCAGGCGCGAACTCTATTTCCTTAACACTCGCACAAACTCTCTTGCTGCACGAACTCTCACTGGAACTATGTCATTATTCGGCACGGAATCTCAGAAATCCCTTGTTGCACGCTTTGTTGACCCCGCGAGGGCTACTCTTGGCGAGCATAACAAGGACTCTGACGCGGACCAAGACTTTGATGCAGACCGAGACTCCGATGCGGACCGAGACGCCGGCACTCAAGATACCGAACCGTTATGTGCGGAGGACGCAGCGTGCGAGCTTGAACTCCAATACATGGAACAAACCTTTCTCAGCTACTCCAGGGTCCCGTTAAACATCGCTACTCTTAGGTTTAATATCCAATCAGGCCCTCGACCTTTGTCTGTGACTGCCGATGCTTCTCTAGCGCTAGAAACGTTGTTACAATATCTCCCTCTGGCGTTACCTTCAACCAAACAGCTGGAGTACCGAGTTCAGGGTTACAGAAGTCTTTTGTTGAACCTTCAAAATCTAGAGTGTTCGTCCGAGAAACTCAATACGCGCCGCATAGAGCTCGGTACTATGGTTTCTACGGAGCTGGGTCAGCTGCTAGAAGCAGTGACCCGCGAACTGGATGTTCAGGCTAGTGCCAGTACTCATTACCATGGACTGCGACGCGTAAATTATGGTGGGTGTTGAAATCGAGTTGGTTTTCAAACACTAAATAATCGAATAATGTGTCTAGCCTCCCCCAATGCAGAACGATATTTCTCCCCAATAGTTTCCGCGAGCATCGTGCTAATCGCTATTGTCCATTGCATGATGGGCGTCGCACGAGATCATTGCAGCCTCATCCTCAAATGCCTAAAATGTATCCTGTGCATCGCTGCCGATACGCAAGGTGCATATGCTCATATTTTTGCGTCCAACCACATCGATCCCGTCCCTAGCACCCTTCCGACAGCGCTTCACTATCTAGGACTACAAGACGGCCTCGACTACTATGTTGTCTGTCCGTCCTGCGATACCTTATATAAGGAAGAGGACACAATTGATATTCCTGATCGATGCTCTTATGTGAATCTTGATGGGGCACTGTGTAATGTCGAACTATTCACCTAGTAGTATCGCAGTAATCGCATCTGGAAGTAACCGTTGCGTCGCTTTAGTCATCAGCCTCTTGAGTCTTGGCTAGCTCGATTTCTCAATCGCCCAGATGTTGAAGATATGATTGAATCGACGTGTCCTCTGAAACAGGAGCCTTGCACTGACCTTTGGGGGGCCTGGTATATGTCGGACTTTCCGGGAAATGGCCAACCTAGGTTCTTTGAGTGTCCTTCGGATGAGCTGCGCTTAGCCTTTCTTGTTTACCATGATTTTTTCAACCCTTTCGCAAACAAAATCGCCGGGAAACAGCACAGTATTGGACTCGTAATGATGGTCTGCCTTAACCTCCCTCCGGACGTCCGTTATGATATGAAAAACATCTACGTCACCGCTATGCTACCTGGTCCTAAGGAGCCCACTTTAGATAATATCAACAAATTTCTTTGCCCTATTGTCGACAATCTCCACGAGCACTACGATCCTGGCATATATGTTTCTCGGACGCATAAATACCTGCAGGGTTGCAAGATTTGGAGTGTTGCACCAGTCACTAGCATGGACATAGGGGCATGTCACGCGTGGGCTGGAATTGGATCGCATGTGCATAAATGCTTCTGCTCGTTCTGTACTGCTACTTTAGCTCAGATCGATGACTTCAACATCTCTCATTTCTCCGAGCGGCGAACGGAAGAGCACGCAACACACGCGAATAGCTGGAATATGGCTTCCAGCTTGGAGGCACGCAAGGAACTTTGGATCACGCACGGCGTACGCTATAGCGAATGGTCGCGTTTCCCATGGTACAACCCTTTTATGGATACGACAATAGCCCCACTCCATTGGATCAAAAATGCACTCGAAAAGCAAATCCGAGAAAACATGGGATGCAGCACCAGCATTCTTTCCGGCATTCCGTCTGTACCCCCACCATTGCACCGCCTACTTAGCACTTCAGAGATGAGTTGGGGCTACCTTGCAATGTTGCATTTGAGTGCAAGCGAGTTTGCAAAATGCAAATTTCCTGAGCCTTTGCTGTGTTATATGTGCAGGGACAAGGGGCTATTCGAGGCAGGGCTTGCCTCTAAGCGCATGATAGCGGATTTAAACCAATGGGTGAGTCTCATTACTTGGTTACTGCTTCAACCTAGCTAAAGTTAATTGTACTTGGGAATAGCGTGCACGGAATAACCTCCTGTATGCTAATGGGGACGCGATCAATAAAGAGCAAAATCACACCGTAGCTATGGCCAAGGCAGAGTACTTCCTAAGCTGCGCAGAAGGCAAAGTAACACCGGCGCTATCAACTGGATCCACAATGCCTGCTCTACGAGGACTTTGCACTAAATTTTCGCTGCCTTGGAAGCCCGAGGACAAGAAGAATGTCTTGATGGAGCGTCTGGTGGAGTATTATTCTGTAAGTTTGCTGTACTTGAATGGCTATCTGGTCGTGCTTATCAAGTTATTTCAGAAAAACGTTAAGGTAGTTACTATCCCAGAGCCCCCCCGGCCAGAAGGCGATGGTCCAATCCTTGGAATGGAGAGAGTTGCCGAAATTAAGTGCGATATGCGGCGAACGAACCTTCCCAGTTGGCTCAAGAAGCCCCCTATAAACTTTGCTACAACGGACCATGGCAAACTGGCATCGGAGGAGTACAAAAGCCTTGCCCTCGTTTCACTCCCGATTACACTTGTCCGCCTTCGCAGCTCCGTCGCACCCGAGGTGCAGGAATACTTTGACCATTTTCTGCATTTATCTGTGGTAGTCCGGATTCTGTCCTATCAGTCTCTAACGAATCACGACATCTTGCTATTCGAATATCATTACCAGCAATACGTCAACGACTTGAAGCGGCTGTACCCCTTTAACAGCGTCACACCAGTGCAACACCTTGGCTTGCATATCCCATATTTTCTGCGAAAGCTTGGACCCACTACGCGTTATAGCGAAAACACTTGCGAAATGTTTATTGGGATGCTGGAGGAAATAACAACCAACTCACGTATAGGTAAGTGTTTTGGATTCCTGGATGTTGGCCGCTTCACTAACCACTAACGCCACCTCGTAGGTCAACTCGAACAGACGTTACATAGAGAGCTTCTCATGGCGGCGAACCTCAAAGCGATGATCGATAAATGGAGTTTTTCTGAAGCGCTGGAGCCGTTCGCTGAAATTATTGAGAAATTTCTTGAAACTAGGTACGCCGGCGGTAGCAGACCATCCTCAACGACATGGCACACGAAACATAAAGGCGAGGCGATGGTTGTTGATATAGCTACCTATAATGCCCTGTTGCTTTGGGCCAAGGCGAACAACTGTCGGGCTTTTAGTCGACGCCTACATATATGCGAACAGCTGCGTCGCGGGCATGTTGTTTACCAGTCATTTACGGAGTCCAGAAACAACAGCGCAATCTTGTTCCGGCCTCCAGGAACGTCTGTGCCAACCCCAGGGTGTATTGAAGCAATCTTACAGGAACCCAATGACGCGAATAGGGCCTTGAATCGACCTCGTATCGTTGTATTGGCTCACGCATTTATCCCACTATCACCCGATGATGCCGCCAACGATCCATACAGGAACCACCCAATAGTCGGGACGACGCGCTTTAACATCATGGGCCTTGTTTACGACGCACTTGATAGCAATCATGTGCACATACTTGACCCAGAAAATATTGGCTCGCACATCGCGGTATGCAGTTTTGCGGACCCAACTGACTTGATGTCGGCACCTTGCGCTGTGGTAGTGGACCTTGACATGTTACGTAACATGGATACTTGTTGCGCTTGTGGTTTGCTAACGAGCCTTTTAGAAACACGTTTTCCATTCTTAATCGGGTACATTCCTAAGACAATACGAATCCAAGTTGCTTGTGTAGATAGTATGAAAAAACCTCATTATAGCTCCCACAGAAATAATCTCACGAGAAGACGGTATATGCAAAGAAGCGCAATCAATACGGATTCCGCCGGAGCTCTCCAGGAGAACGGGAGATAGACGTAAATCTAGACGTGATCAGACTCCGATAAATATACAATTAGATACAAAAATCTTACCAAGTGCACTCCAACGGACGCGAGACGACTGCCATAGGGAGCGTGTGGGTCTTCCGTTACAACTTTAATACCCGCAACACACACGTATAAGAACGTAACCAGAGGCGTCAAAAGCGCCATAATAACAAGAAACAGACACTGAGTTGGTCAGTACGTTCTGACCCCGGAGAAATACACTTACAAAAGAGCATCCAGGCATGCGGCGGCATGTAGTTCCTGAGGGCCCGGCGTTTGAGCCTTGTGGTCGTTGATTAAGCAACCCAACGCGCGGCTTGAAGCCGTTGGGTTGTTCGGCCATAAACTTCTCTGAGATTACCGGGTTAGTATGGCAAGTGGGGTCAATGAAATTTACGTACTGAAGTCACATTCAAAACTGTCCTGAGTGTAAGCGCTGATACTGACGCGGGTGGGGTTGGAGTTAGCTACATTCATGATGTAGAGTCGCGGTCCGCAAATCTGTTGGGTAAATATGATATAAAAACACCCCTGGAGTTGAATTGTTCAACTCACTGTCATGGCTTGGACTTTGTGTTGGTTGCCTAGAGAACAGATCTTTAGCTGCCGATCCCAACAAAGCTTAAAAATACGTACTAAATCCCCTGCTTGCATATCTCCGTGCCGTCGTGATATCGACAAAATGTACCCGTCCATCAGAAGTTCCTCCCACAATCATGTCTGCGGCTGTAATCGCTACAGAAAGGACCGAAGAACGCGTGTGGTTAGCAGGCGCGTCTGCAGACAAGTCGACCACCCTCGGGTTAGAGATGACAGGGCCCGTAATTTGCAAGTCCCAGTAAACCAGCTGCTGATCCAGCGTAGAAACAGCTAGATAATCTTCATGCTCAGAGACTGCGCATCGTGCGCTACACGGGTCAAGTTAGCACTTGGTGTTTAATTGGATGTTCTGAAGTTTGCGCTTACATTTTGTATTCGTAGTTTGTGGTGATACGACATGGCTGCTGTGTGAAGTAAACGGCATAAATGCTAAAAGCCATAATGAGTTGCAAACATGTACTTAGACCGAATAGGAAATACATACGCTAATCCGGTGGAACCTCCCACGATCAAGTTGAAACGGATGTGCCCGTAAAACGCTAAGCAGTTAATCGACGTATTCACGTCCTCGAAGGGCTCCAGACGGTCAACAACTTGATAGCCATCGGAATCATCTGAATCGTCATCTTCGGTCGGTTCATGGCGGCTCAACGCGTTACTACGCTGCAAGATAACTACTTCGCGAGCGGTTGAGAGAGCGACATATCCGGCAGACTCGGTGAAGGCGATTGCCGTGACCATTCCCAAAGGAGCAGGCGACTCATAAATTAAGGAAAGTGTCAAAGGCACCTGCTACGCAACTTTCTCAGTCAGCTAATTTATCGCCCAAACCTCGGATAACATCACTTGCCTTGCCCATCTGGAGTTGCCCGAGGAAAACGCGACCATCACTACAACCGGCAAAAAAGGAAAGGCCTGAGGCCCAGGCAATGCACGTCACCCAAGCAGCCCCCGTGTTGATAACTACGTGAAAAGTCAAGTCCCAAGTGTCCGTCAAAACAAGCATACAGCGGTTTTGACAGTCAGAGCTCGTCAAAAGCCATCGACCACCAGAAGAGACCGACATCACGCGAACGTCTGGCGTGTGAGGGCTCATTTGGTGATGGATTGGCCAGTAGGCATAAGGAACGGAGTTAGTCGACGGGGTCAAAAGCATATTGGAGAAGGCGTGTGGAAGACTGAGCAAGGTGGATGCGAGACTGAGCAAGGTGGATGCAGGACGAGAGGAGGTGTGTGGAAACATTAACGCAAGTCAGCTATTTATAAGTTCGTCGGCCAGAGTTCGACGAAGGTATAGTTTCAAGTCAGGCGGAGTCAGATTGTCGGTAGTTGAGGCATAATCCAGAGTTTGTGAAGGAGGTACAAAGGGCACCCAGACGTGGAGATGCTTCAAGCTGAGAGTTCAAGAGTTCGATTAGCATGCCAGAAAGATGCAGGCAGAGAGTCAAGGTTCAATTTACTAGATCAAAAGCCTTTATCCGAAGGTTGGAAACGAGGACAAGATCAACTGAAGAAGGTGGAGTAGAGGGTTAAACGGAGAACTCTGACTAAATTTACGTTTGTTGCGTCAAGCAGAGACTCCAAGCACGTAATTTCAAGAGCGAGCACCAAAGCAATATACAAAGACGAGGGAGACAGAGTTTGACATGGTAGCACAAAGGCCTCGCGTTGTGCGTCAAGCAGAGACATGTGGCTGAGGTTCATCACCCCAAGCAGATGTTCCAGAGCGCCAATGCACATGGAACATCAGCCTATGTTGCTAAGCTTTGAGGGTACCACTGCCGGCATGGCAAGGGAGGTTGGTGGCGGACACAAGCGCTCATATGACGTCAGCAAATGTTTCGGCGCTTCAACGCTCTGCACGCAACTAACCACATAGCGCAACATAGGAGGGATAGGGAGCGAAGCCGACTTGAGTATACAGGCTGCGCTGCTGCCATGTTCGCCTCTGCAGGTTGCGGCGCCAACGTGGATGCCAGTGCGGGTGTCAATTTGAAGACGCATGCGCTTAAGTCCGAACGCAGGTCGCGGTGCCAGTATCAGACGGATCTATATTGGCTTAATGCACTGTAGTTATCTAATGGTTCTAAGGAGTTACGTTGATTCCCAAAGACTAAGATGCACGCGATGATTACAATACATCCACCCTATTTACATTGCAGCCTGATAGATGATACATATCACTCAGTCACTCCAATCCATAAAGGACAACGCTCAAAACTATAATGATGGAGCACGAGCTCTGGATACAAGGGGTGAGCGTCTCCGAGATTCCATTCGACCCAGCCACGTCAAACTCAGCTTCCTGCATTTCGCAACAAACCCAGTACAAATACCCTTCGACCTCGCCTGAAATGAAATGAACATCTCTGATGTTGCGGTTATGGCAGTTGGTCATTGGGGGTGTACGTGAAAAAAACCATCTGTTATCCATATGTAACACCCTGAGGTGTGCGAGATGGAAAGGAAGTAGGGCATAAGTTATCTGGCCGCATCACTTCCTGCTGTTAATCAAAGATTGGTAAGCTGTATGCGGCCTGTGAAACGGTATAACACGTACTGCCAATCGTCCAGTGGCCCACCTCATGCGTATGGCTGGTAGCGAATGGAAGGAGAAGTGGTTTTCGAAATACTCGAGCGTACGCGGGTGATTGGGAAGGTCGCGGGCGTACGGGATCTAGAGACGCTCGCTTTCTGAGGCGGGGTTTTAGTGCCACTACTGCTAGGGGTTTAGGTGAGTACACACTAGCACGTTTTCATATGCGGCTTACCTGAGCTCAGAGTCACTAGGCTCGCTGCATGGGATTTCTCCTTCTTCAAGTTGATCATCTTCTGATAGTTCCGAACATCCAGTGTCTTCTCCCGCTTGGAGGAGATCCTCAACCTCCACCTCGGAGGTCGAGTCGCTAGAGACGCAACTGTGAGTTGGCAAGCGTGAGACTTAGCCAGTCGCTCGAAAATAACTTACCTAGGCTCAATACGCTCTTGTGAACTTGGAGCTAAACCTGCAACCCAGCCCTTACAGTATATGAAACTTGGCTTATTGATGGGAGAATAATCTTCCTTCTTGAACCCGTGTATAATATCCAGGCATAGAAGGGTCGGGTCACTTTGCTATTATCAGCACCGCTGCTGCACACGAAGGCGCAGAACTCAAGCTAGCGAACTTACAGTGATCGTTTCTGAGTGTGCTCGCCCGAATCTAAGCTCATGTCGCTGGAATATTCACTTGAGTCCTCGAGTTCGGGGAAATAAGTCGCAATGAGAGGCTTGCGCGAAGCGGGTGCTTCCATGCTGTCGCTCATAACAGAAGACATAACAAATGATAGTAATAGTGCTGATGGAAGTGGCACTACAGTTCGACAGATGGGTTGCGGTTCAACTAATGAGTACGCTATATATACCCTAACCTAAGAACCGCCGCATTTACCCGCTGTGTTCGTTTGATGGGTGTTCATTTGTTGAGTGCGTTCAAGGCTAGGTTTGACATATCCCAGGAGACAAAGGGGCAAAGGTAATGTGTTGGCTAGCTAAATTGCGCCGACTCTCGACAGGGACGAATAGTTGCACAATCTCTGTGAATAGCCAGAACTTACACTTTTCCAGTTTCCCGGTTAACTAGGAGTCGCTTGTCTTGTGTTGACCGGACCGTATCCTCGCGAATCAAGTCAACAAATATGCAGGTAAAACGCGGTGATTTCCGTTGAGAGTGTCGCCGAAATCAACCCAAATGAACTCCAGTCAACAGCGAGTCAACAGATTTCTGTTGAGTCCTGGAATCAACTTCGGTAAACATAAATGGGCTAGCCTATTAGTTCATATCAACCCGAGTCTACGCTGAAAATGGCTCGAATCAACCCAAATGGCTGGAGGATGTACGGAAAGTTACTCGTATCCGCCTTTGTCTGAAACTCTGTTTCACCACCTATCCACGCATGTCAACCTGAATCCACGCATGTCAACTCAAGTCTGCGTTGATACGCCTAGGATTCCTGTTGAGACTCGCTCGGATCAACCTAAGTGGCTGGAGGATGTGCGAAAGCGACTCATATCCACCATTGTCTGAAACTTTGTTTCGCCGCCTATCCACTCATGTCAACCCGAGTCTACGTTGATATGCTTAGGATCTCTGTTGAGACACTCTCAGGTCGACCCAAGTTGGCCAGAGTATATGCATGGAAGGCTACTCGTGCCTTTGTCTGAAAATTTGTTTCGCCGCCTATAATCCACGCATGTCAACTCGAATCTAGGTTGATACGCCTAGGATCCCTGTTGAGACTCGCTCGGATCGACCCAGGTTGGCTGGGTTATATGCATGGAAAGCTACTTATATCCGCCTTTCATTGAGACTTTGTTTCGCAACTTGTGCTCAAAGCACCGTTTACCGTTGTACAGGGTCGATCAGACTTGCTGCCTCGATCAGACTTACCTATTTTAGCTATGAAAGTGTGGTGTGCTGGTGTATGGCTAGAGTGCTGGCACACACCCGCACGGTATAAACTTCGCAGCAGGTCATGATCCTCTTAGAGGATCCTACATCATGTCTAAGATTCGTTCTGAATACAGGGAGCTTTTTCACCTGAAGACTTTTCAGTGCGGACGACCGACAGCTTTTGCTCTTTCTCCTATGGGGCGCTGGCTCTGCTCCGCCTCTGATAACGGGGACCTTCTTGTCCAACGTGCTACTCGCGGACACGTCTACTGTCATGTGGGGATGGACCGCTTTCGTCACGTTACGGCTATCTCTTGGGCTATGGATCGACAAATAATACTGGGCTGCTTCAATGGGGCGGTATATGTGGCTACCCTTATGTTTAGCTCACAACTGAACGTATGTTGATTTTCCTTCATAGCTCACCTGTTGAACAAACTGATTTTTGGGTTATCGTAGGAGAAGAGGATCAAAATTACATACCTTCTTGACGACATCATCTCGCCAATTCGGGCCGTCGCGTACGATTTCGACCATAAAATACTAGTCTTGGGTTACCGAGGTCATGTCTCTATCTGGCAACGAGCCGATGGCAAACACCGTGTGCAGGAGTGGCGAGCTGTCGACGTGTTTCGTACGATCATCAACAGTATCCCAGCTAAGGTGAACTTGCTTCACTTCTTTGGACCCCATAAAACTTTATTTGTAGGACTCGATTCCGGTGCTATGTGAGTGAGTGACATCCTTCGCCTTAGCTGTATTAATGATTTGGCTGTAGGGCTTGGTTCGCTGGAGGCAAACTGACAACGGTGGACATGGGTTCTCGAGTCTATCGAATGTGAGTTGAATTGCTAGCAAAAATTCTCTTGTATTTACGCATGCTCCTCCACGCCTCGTGTTAACCCAAGTGGTGCCGCTGCGCTGTCGCCTGACAATTTAACGTTGGCCGTTTCAACACTGGATCAATCTGTCGTCATTTGGCCACTCTCGTCTGGAGGGCCCGTGGCTGACCTTGCTTATGAATACTCACTCGAGAGCGGCCAGGAATCGCACCAATTTGAACCTTACACGCCGGTCGTATTCGCTAGCAACTCCCAAGTAGCCTGCGGCACCCTTGATGGAATGATTTCTATACTCTCCCACAACGGGTTATGCGTTCAAAAGTTAGGATGTGGTACGCGCTATATCCTCGAAATATTTGTCCAGTGTCACTGATATTCCCTCGAGATGGGCATTGTACTCGAGCTTTAGCGGTAAGAACTTTCCAGAGCGTTGTAGACTTTGGTTGGACGCTTACGGCAATGTGGATATAGGCGAGCGAAGATATATTATATGCTGCTTTCACTTCGGCCGTAGGTTACACGACTATAGTTGCCTATTGTCGTAACGATGACCTGCGGACTCGGCTCAAAGGTATGCGTACGCATTGTTGTGTTAGACGATCGCTGCTGACAGTTCAGCCAGACAAGCGTGACAAGCACCCGGAATCGGAATGAGATACACATTTTTACCTGTTTCGCAAAGTATACGAGCCGCCAAAGAGAAGGCGACATTCCGGGATTGAATTTTCACGAAGCGTGAGTACTATTCTCTCGGCTCACACTTCGTCACTGATTGGTAGCAGTGCTGCGTCTTTTTGCTTATTCCCATGTTCCTTATTGTGTGGGCGTATTGGGTGTTTCCTAGCACTCGAAAGTGTCACCCGTTCTGCGATATAGTACTATAAACTGAGTGAGATTCTGTAAATACGTATGCAATTTGTGGTTACCAAAATATCCCAAGAGGGGAAACGTTTCTAGTTAGCGCGATAAGATAAGATAGGATAAGATGGCCGATTAGCTTACCTAACTCTGCTGTCTCACCAAACTGACCGCCACCACCACAGTGGCTTTTCTCGCACCTTTTCATCTGGAGATGCCTGCCGTCGTTGCTCCAATCCGTCTCAGTAGTTCGATATCCAAGTATCTGGGTCCCAGCTCAACATGAGCGCTATCTGCTCCGCTTGACGTGTGAAATTAGCTTGACATGCCCGATGTGAACTCTACTTTTACCTGCCGTGTGCCCGTCATTTACTGCTTTGACGGAGGCCTAGCCACTATGCGCTAATTACGTCTGGAACTGAACTCTACTTTGACCCGGGATATTTGCCCGGCCGATTTTCAGTCTACGTCCTACTTGCTGGGAACCTTTGTTGGATTCAGTTTACTTCCCCGGGTGATGGTAGAGGTATAGTTCTCTCAAAACGAGGCTGAATGCTAAAGGTGTTTGATTAGCGTTCACTTCCAGCGTCAATTATTTAGGTTATATAGGAGCACATTTCGTTTCTTCGAAGCTGCAGCCGTCCGTGCCTCAAGCCTTAGCAGCCCGTATGCCGACTACCAACGATCGTTCCCTTCCTCATGAGGACTATGCTTCCTCCATATCCTCAGACACTTCGTACGACGTTCACTCTTGTTCCGACAGCTCTCGAGAATATCGACCGAATTCCAAGGTTGAACTCAGTGAACCAAATGATGGAAGCGGCATGGAAGCGGACGACGAACTATTGTTTTCAAGCAGTACTCGCTCAGACTACAACAACGAATCCGAGGCTCGTTGGGGGGGGCAATGCGCTCACCGGGTAGATGGTTTTGTAATGATGGACCAGGTTGAGTAAGCAAGCGAGTGATGGGTATACCGTTTTAAGTGTATTGACCAACCTTGTATTTGTAGCTGTCCGTGTGATTGTAATTGTTCAGGGTGCATTGATTTTGACAGTTGCGGCAACAGTATACACTCGTGCGTGTTAACTACCCTTTACCAACTAAAACTTACTTGGCTGTAGATTCAGCTCCGATGCTGACATGGGAAGTCCTACTCCGACTCAACTTATAGAAGAATGGCTGGAATGGCCAAGGTTTTTTTTTTCGCCCTATTGTTGAGCAGTCGCTTACTTGACACCCAGTGATTCCGAAAGTATAGTCGAGGGCGTTGCTGATAATGAATCCGGCTCACCAATGTCATTGGATTTTATGGTCCGGTAAGGCTGCCATAAGCAACTTTAACAATACATTCATGCTTTTTCGGCCTTGCAGATCGCCTTCGCTCCCCACAGAGGCTATGGCAGTCTCATACTCCGAGATTCCTGCAGATATCCCCTTTTCCGATCTCCCACCCTCTGCTCCCGCTACGTTTTACATTCATGCATCCCCCGAGCTGTCATACGTCCGTTGCGGGCCCACGTTCCTATTTTATCCTCCCGCTACAAGCTCTGAAGTTGGCATTGACCCTAGGCTACTCTGCGGTACACATGAACCTTACTCCGCTCAGATGAACGATTATCCTGGTCCTAATCCTCCTCGCCCCCGCACTAACCGGAAACTTGTACTTCGCTATAGTTCTCTAAGCCCGTGTCATCACCCGTACAAGCGTCGCGCATGAGTGTCTGAACAATGTGTAGTTGTCTGGTGTCCAATGTATTGTCTAGGCGTTTGTATACTTTAAACCACACGCAGAATACGAATATCTGGCTTCATTTTGACCACGCACGCGCCATAAAGGCACCCATAGAATAACCTGAAAGCCAGTAGACGTCAAGAACTCGCTTGTATCAACAGGCTCACTAAATTTGGTGGCAAACACTGCAGATGTGGGCGAGAAAATCGCCCGTTAATCGGTGGGTACCTTAATGACGCCAATCGATATATCCCGTTGCACAAGTTCATGGGGGCATTTGGAATCCCCCTCACAGTAAAACACTGTAAACGCTGCAAAAACGCATTGCTCCTTAGTCCAATTCCATTATCCCCCAGTAAATTAAGCTCCTCGGGTCGTGTCGGCCACGTGACAAACTTTAATTTCGCCCATCCTTTAGCGCACACCCTAAGGTATCACAATATCATGATCATCCTAAACTCTACTTGCTTTCGAACTTGAACTCTGTTCAACCCGAAAGCCGCACAAGAGCAACTCTGATGTTGTCCAAGGAAGCGCTGGAAAAACTCTACCATTCTCCGATACACACTTCAGTATGATACATGAGACAATAACTCTCACCTCGTTGTGTACAAAAGGGCTCGCAATCTTCGAATGAAACCAACACCACCCGCATCTACGAACGCACGCCGGTTGACTCTTACTCGATTTCCCTCTTTGTCACACTTAGCTCGTACTACTTTTGCTCAAAGTCTCGCATTTCTTATTCCCACGTGTTGTCATGTTTCAACGGTCCAAATATGCAGAACATGTGAGCACAATTTCTCATTGCCTAGATGAGATTTTAATGGCATTCCGTGTTAGCTTCAAGCGCTTGCCAATCAACAGGTACCAATTCTTCCCTCTCAACAATCGGTTTGTATACTTATTGCTCATGGATCACGTAGGAGAAAATTAGCACAGGCAGACCCGAAAAGAAGGTGCGCAACTCATCAGCTAGCCCTATGGTCGTTATTGAGCAATCATTGGATATTTAGCGCAAGCGTGAAGGAACCACCGCCCCTCGCACACAGGCTGCCAACAACGGATCAACCTCCAAGACGAGGCCAACGCCCAGTAACACGCACTCAGCAGCACCAGGGTTACCTTCTGGTCAGTTCCACTCGAACATCATCTATAGCAGATAGCGCCTGCTGAAACCACACTTTCTAGGTTTGTCGCAGAATATCAACCGTTCCGAGAATGGAGGGCGACAGGCTCGAGAGGTCAAACATTACTTATTGTTTTTCAAGCTTACATTACTGAATTAACTGGCCCCATCCTAGGAATTTGTTTCAAAGACGCTCAATTCGGCCACATCCACCGCCGAAGGTGCAAGTCATCAAAATATCCCTCAACCGCCTGCCCCTACAAACAACGATGATCCTAGTGATGCGGAAATGGCTAATAGATCCAACAGTGACGACGATGGCGACGGTAACAGCAACAGCGACGATGACACCCAAGGAGAAACGCCTCGGGAAACCGCCTGCTTGAAGCAGCTCAAGGACCTATATTCCAAACATCCTGATAAAACGACACAGGTGCGTCATTATCAAGTTATCTCTCAGTCATTCCGCCTCAATCGTTCAAACTGACCTATTATTGGATCGTTAGAAAGCGCTCCTCACTGTTTTGCAAGAACTTTCGTGCAAGGCTAAAGAGGAGGAGCGCTGGAAGAAACATGGTAAACGCCGGTCAAACCGAGACGCACCTTGGGACCAGGATGGGGAGTACGTTTGTACTGATACTCCGTGGCATCGGGAGAAGCAGCGTGTAGCTCTGTCGGTGCGTCTTTCTTCTATTACTTAATTGTTCACTTGTATATTGGTGGGGGCAGGGTTATATTCGTTTAATCCTCGGACAACTCTTAGGCCTGAAGGACAAGAAGAGCCTTTTGCCTCACGGGCCTCCTCCCGAGGTTGCCACTCCAACTGCTGCTGCGTTTTATGTCAAATGGGACGAGTCCGAAAAGTCGGAATTCAATGCAACTGCAGCTAGGATCGTCGCCCTCAAAGTTGTCGCCGACTATCCCTCCCTTTGTGAGCTGGATGAGATGCATGACATGGTAACCTGTCATATTAAGTATCTGCGCGCACGCTATCGACGCCAGACCGACCCAAGATACATTGCACAAGAATCTCAGCGGCTTCTCTTGTCGAGCGCTGGTACCCGGAAACGAACGGTGAGTATTCATGTCGGCCGTACCCTGCATACCCCTATATAATCTGCTGATTTATAGTTGTACTACCACCGCTTGCGCATCATCAACGCGATACCCGCGTTGGCCCAACATGGCCGCCTCATTGAGATGCTAGGTCTGGAAGGGATGAGCTCGGATGAGGAAGACCGTACACGCGATGTTCGCGGGATTTATGTTATAAAGCGCCGAAAACAGCTATCATCCCAGGTCAACCACTTGAAGCGGTGAGCTTGCTTGCAAATTGTAGCGTGTCGCCTATTTTACCCCTTCACAGACAGCTGGACCTTGTGTATTCGATCCACTTCAAAGGCCCAGGAAGCAAGGGCAACCAGCTCCGCAAGCGTGTAGATACTGGTCTTGTCAGCAAACGTAGATTCAAGGTCCCCAGTCTTCCTCTTTCGTGTATGGACCCCGGGTGGCTTGCAACGCTTACGGATGTCCAAAGGGGCATGTACGAGTTTTGTGACATGAAGTATGATTTTTCATTCCCCGAAGAGTTGCTCCAGCCCCCCGAGGGGTTTTGATGCCGTAAATGTACGCTGTTTATAGTGCACACTTTGTATTAAATAAAACCGAACCTCAGTCATCGCCTTCCACGCTGTCGTTCGTCCATGAGTCCGCCCTAAATTAGGCACTGCGCCACTGTTCGGACTTAGCGGCCACGGCCTTTCCTTTCCACGTGATCACTCTCCTTTTTTTTCTTTCTCGCATCCTATGTCGCCCCCACCTCCGACAGGTCAACCCCCCAAGCCACCGGTGCCTCCGTCTCCCCGTCTCTCCGTCCCCCATCCCCTAGCTTCCGACCGCTCCATCTGTCATAGCGCGTCGCGTAGGTTTTACACGTGGTACGCATCTGAAACTCCGAATGTGTGCTCAATGAACTAAAATATCTTGCCTTTGTCACAGCATCCCAACGAGCTGGCTCACTCTCTTACCTTATTCGAACCATTTCACGCTATAAAGGCACCTTGAACAGTCGTCGCACAGTACCCGTAATATTCGTACTTATGCGCACTATTTGGCTCTTCACCCTCGTCTGCGCTCTTGTTTCGAAAAGTCTATCGTCGTCTCCACACGGTTCCTCAGAATATGGAACCGTTATTGGGATTGACCTCGGCACTACTTACTCTTGCGTCGGAGTGTATCAGGGTGGTCGGGTTGAGATCATACCAAACGAGCAGGGAAACCGGATTACTCCTTCTTGGGTTGGTTTCACCGAGAACGAACGATTGTGAGTACCACACGGAAACAAATATTGCGCGTTATTGAAGTTCAACCCATCTAGTATTGGCGATACTGCTAAGCAAATATTCCACACAATTCCCTCGCAGACAATTTTCGACACAAAGCGACTCCTCGGACGTGATCACGATGATGCTCAACTTCGGGAAGACATACAATGTTGGCCATTTAAAGTTGTCGATTGCCATGGGCGGCCAGCGGTTGAAGTCAGGTTCCATGGATCAACGAGAATTTTTGTAAGTCGTTCCTGTTCATAGTCCTTCGCTACGTTAGTTTATGGAGGTCGACGCATATACGCAACAGACTCCTCAGGAAATATCGGCAATGATCCTCGGCAAACTGAAGGAAACAGCGGAGGCGTACCTTGGGTATCGGGTCACCCATGTGGTTATCACAGTCCCGGCATACTTCAACGACGAGCAGCGCCAGGCTACTAAGGATGCCGGGCAAATTGCGGGTTTGAACGTTCTTCGAATGATAAACAAGCCGACCGCTGCCGCTATCGCGTACGGACTTGATAAGAAAGGAGGTATGCTGTGTCTGGGTGCAACGATCTATGTGGTAGACTTACTATGTTAATTCTCACAGGCAAAGATTCGAGAATGGTTGTCTACGATTTGGGGGGTGGAACGTTCGATGTCTCATTACTACGAGTAAGCGGTGGCGTATTCGAAGTCCTGGCGACTGCAGGGGATACCCATCTAGGCGGGGAGGACTTTGACAACCAAGTCATCGATTATTTCGCATCAAGGTATCAGCAGGAGACCGGTACATCCATACTCAAGAATCGGCGTATGATGTCAAAGTTGAAGTGAGAAGTCGAAAAGGCCAAGCAAACTCTCTCCTCCCAACTCACGACGAGGCTCGAGATTGAATCTTTCGAAGGGGGCAATGATTTTTCTTCTATCTTAACTCGTGCGAAATTTGAGGAACTGAATCTTGATCTATTCAAGCGAACTTTGGATCCCGTAACTCAGGTGCTTCAAGATACGCACCTTAGCTCTAAGGATGTGGACGACGTGAGTAACTTATTTGCACGTTTGTCTGGGTGTATTCGCTGAAACCTGCACGGAAATTCTCAGGTTGTTTTAGTTGGAGGCTCGACTCGCATCCCAGCTATTCGCCAGCTCTTGAAGGATTATTTTCAAGGTCTAGAGCCTCGTATGGGCATTAATCCCGACAAGGCTGTAGCCTACGGCGCCGCTATTCACGCTAGCGTTCTTGCAGGGGTAACGCCTTTCAACGAGGTCCTCTTGATCGACGTATGCCCATTCACCCTCGGAATCAAGACTAGTGGTGAGTCGCTAGCTTTGATAGAAAAGGCTTGGGCGCTAATGGCTTTTATAGGTGGCCTTTTCAGTCAACTCATAGCTCGCAACACCCCAATCCCAACTCAGAAATCTGAAGTTTTTTCTACTGCCACGGACAACCAGCGAACAGTCCTAATCGAAGTCCTACAAGGCGATAGCGGCCTGGCCAAGGATAATCTCATTTTAGGAACGTTCAAGTTGACCGGGATTCCACCCTCCGCACGCGGGGTTCCTCAGATCAAGGTCACTTTTGACGTTGACGCAAATGGAATTTTAACGGTAATCGCGCACGACAAAGACATGTAAGAGCCCAGCTTTCATTTTCAGCTCGCTGACTGAAACGAAATGGTAGCGGAAACTCTGGGTCTATCGTCATTACTAGCGAGAAGAACCAGTTGGCGAGGAGTGATATTCACCGTATGGTACACGAAGCACAAGCATTCGCTCAAAATGACCAAGAATCTCGGGCTCGTTCAATTGCCCTGAACGAGCTCCAAGAACTGGTGAGGGGCACGAGCTTTGTGACTAAACCACTAGCTGATTATGCTTGTGCTACAGATCGCAACCAAACGCGCTGAACTTAGTGTTTCGGGTGCAGTGGCACAGGATCCGGTTTTAGATCATCACTCACACTGGGCTGAGTCCTCTGGTGGATCAGCTAGCCTTGCCGAGGTCAGTCGCCGAATCGAAGAAGTAAACCAAATATGCACCGACCGTGAGGGCCTCATCATCAAGTCAGGCGAGATCGTTTCTTCTCCAGCCGCTGCCCCGTCTGATGCGTCGCCAATTCTGGATGTGGGGGACATACCTCCGGAGAGTACCGAGATGCGCACGATACCCATTTTAGCCACAAGTTCTCCGCTGGTGCCAATTTTCCGCAATGAGCTCTGATCTGCTATCCTCCAGAACCTTATTTCCTCGTGTTTCATTCTTCTGTCACCTCAGCTCCGCCTGCCTGTGATTTTTCGTTTAATACATGCTCGGTATTCCTATCCCGCGTTTGAGCGCGCCTGAATGGATCAAGCCTTTGTCTACACTGGGCTCATGATATCCGTTGTCCACGGCACCAGCGCACAAGCTCGACGCTCTAGCACCTTTAACTGGTCACCCAAACTCCCCCTCGTGCCTCACCGAATATGAATCCCTCATATGTCGTCTCATGGAAGATTCAAGGCCACCAAGAAGGCCTGCTAACTTGTTTAGCTATCTCACCGAAGGGAACTCGCCTCATAGTTGCGTCGGACGACCGAGACTTACTCCTAGTTGACCTCGGTGATGGGTGCGTCCTCGTCAAACTTGACTTCGAGAAACAGTTTTCCGTTCTAGCTGCTCTATGGTGCTCTGAGACCAACGCTATTATAGGATGCTCCAACGGGAGCTTGTATGATGTGTGTTTTGAGCCGACAAACGTGAGTCGGCGCCCCTCGACACTTGCGCTTGCTGATTCATATCTAATTCTTCTAACTTTACAGCGGGACCATACCGCGACAATGACCCCCTTCCTAACCCCGTTTAACCAGCAAATTTGGTCGCTGGCGTTTGATTCGACAAGGCACCTACTGGCCATCGGCTACAGCAATACGGTCGCCCTCTTTACCCAAGAAAACCCTGGTCGTCAATACCTCCACTCGGAATGGAAACCCCTGGAAGTCGTTAAAGGCCCATGCAACAACGAGAGCGGACTTGTGCATGCACTACTGTTCTACCCAACCGATAAGGGGGCCCGGAACCTCTTGATCGGCTATGCCGAGTCAGGTTGGAAGTAAGTCGTCATTTTGCATCATTTTGGTTCACACACCAAGTCTGAAATTCAGCTCTCTCTAGCGTTTGGAACAACGTTGGCTCTGTGAAACAAATCAGCCAAGACCTTCACAATGTCTGTAGAATGTACGTGGGCTATAGCCTAGTTGATCCAAGATAACAGACGCTAACTATTTCTTTAGTGGATGGGCAGCTCTTGCCTCTGACGAAAAGTCTCTCGCGGTGTCAACATTGGATCAGACGATAGCTCTCTATGCTCTTGGAGAAGATGGCCCGATTTTAACCTCCATGAAGGAGTACCCTTATAGCGATAGTGCCAATTACTCACCAATCGTCCCTATAGCTTCAACTCCAAATGGACTGACCCTTGGAGGCACCGCAAGTGGAGAGCTGCCCGTAATAGAAGGGACACGAGGTGATGTGTCTATTATGCGTCATGGTAAATTCTCGGGCTACATGACTGGCTATATGCTGAATAATTCACGTAGAAGAGCCCAACCACGTTATTCGGGCGATCGCGGTATACCATTTTCTGTATTTGCCAATGCCCATGAACTTACCAAATGAGTAGGTGCACGGAGATAAAATTGTCGTTGGCTCTTCGAGCTGGGTCGAGTTGATTGTAAAGTGCTACAGCTCATCTGTCATTGTTAAGGGTAAGAGCGTGCGTTGATTTTTTACTCGCGGTACGTAGCTGAACTCCACCGTTAATCCAAGGCAAAAAGCGATCCGACCCCCCAGCCTTCGTCACGGTAACTGAAGCGCTCGCGGGATGGGAGTCCTCCGATAGTCGGTGGGAAGCAGTAGCGGGACCTAGTAAGGGTGGACGAGGAGTTGCAATTAGCAGGTCTACCGGTGTTTGGGTAGGTTCAAAAGTTATCGGGGTGGACATCAGAGGACTAACAACGTACCAGATTACGCTTATGGTTGTGGTTATAGTGTTGATACTATCTGCGGACCCACCGAGCGGATCCTCCTTTGAAGACTCAAAAAAGACGTCCGACGATACCAGCGTGTTCAAGCCCAGTTTCAAGCAGCACGAATATTGGGTTATTTTTGGGATTCGGCACTTCTTCAAGTATTTCGCTTTCCAATGTGCAGTTTGGATGGCATGGATAATAAGCCAAAATAGATTATATTCGTGCGCCGCCTGAAAGATAATTTTTGATAGATGGGTGCGACGTACAACTTCGTGAGCAGTGTGGCTCAACTTTTACCGGAGGCAGCAAATTTCGTTATCTTGGGAGCCGCTAAGTGGATATGTGAACGCATCGAAGTTTACAGGGAAGGGGGAGTGTGTCCCAAGGTGGATTATTAGTCTCAATCAGCCTCCCCGCTGTATAATATCATAGCCCGCTCAACAATCTATGCACACGCGAATATCTCACCTCACCTAATCTCGGGCTGCTTTCCCTTTTTCGTCGCCCTTTCTGGAGTTTCGTGCATTTTGACGCTACCCCGACCCGTCCCCTCCATTTCGACCTCAAGCTGCAAGGAATGGATGCAGGCGCCGCGTTT
>WSLM01000266.1:0-21518 GCA_019677335.1 Ceratobasidium sp. UAMH 11750 | reverse complement strand
TGACTTCGCTTATCCAACTCACACCTCGCACCTGCATTACATAGGAGAGAGTTACTGGGTGTGAGTTAGGTAACCACTGGTTAAGCGCTGAAGTCATGTGACTCATAGGGTGCTCCGAATGACTTCGGATGAAATACGTTAATTATCTAATTAAATCGACTTAGCCGATTTCGTTAAGTGCTGTCCGAGTCAGTGCTTATTCGTCATGCGCACGGGTCATGACATCATTCCCCCCTTAGGGTCTCTTATGGGGGATTCCATAAGAGGCACTTCTAAGGTCTATTAACTAATCTATGAAGGGAATACAAAAAAGGGGCTCGACCCCACGTACACCAATTCTACGTTTCTGGCCACCCAGGCCTCCCCTTCCTCTCCTTCTATGTCCGACCAGCACTTGCTGATTGCCGCCCGGCTGTTCCCTAGGATTACGGTTGGGCGCACCTTCATCGTCTTCACGTGCTTGTAGCAGCCCGTGAAGTCGGCTTCATACTGGCTCAGGGCTTTGAGCGAGTACTTGCCGTTCATGTGGACCATGTCGTCCAGGATCCATATGTCTGCGTCCTCGGAGAGGGCGGACATATTCCACACGTTGCACATGTGGCTGTGCATACCTTTGGACTGGGCAAAGGCTGTCTCCCCGGTCCCGGTCTCACCCTCGATTACCAGGATGCGATGTCGCATCCCTGGCGCCTTCGGGGGTACCTCCCGCTCGAACCACCGCTCTGCTTGCTCAATATGGGGGGCGGGTTCCGGTCGCTCGAGTTCAACCGGAATGGCGGGTAGAAGGCCCGCATCGGTCCTGTACGTATGTTCAGCATACGCTCGGACCGAGTTCCAGGCCGTTGTCATCTGGAGGGGTCGGAGGCGCTTGAAGCGCTGGTAGTACTCCTCCTTCATCTCCGCGGAGACGATCTCCTCCCCATCCTCCAGGTCCGCCTGGGTGCTTGGGTAAGTGGTCAAGGGGCAGTGGTTGGTCAGCATCAGGCGTACCTGCATCATGGACCTTTTACTGCCCTTCCCCTTTACCAAAATCTCCTCCAGGGCCTCCGCGGTGAGATCCCTGGCCATGAGGTCCTCGACCTCCTCTCCGTTCACTCCGACATCCTTCCATAGATAATGGAAGGCTGTACAGGCCGGACAACCACTGGGCCCTTCCCGCAGTTCCTTCGGGGTGATGTTTGGGTGGGACCCCTTGAAGTGCCAAAGGCGGGCGTTCTGGGTGTTCCACCCATGCTTGCGGTCCACGCTGATTGTCAGTGCGTGGACGTGGAGGGGGCATTCGGGATCAAAGTTCGCCTCCTCCGGGTTGTGCCGTTCGACGACAGCCAGGGTCCGCCAGTGGTTTGGCCGGTTCCTGCAGAAATGTTTGAAGTGGCTTACTAAGCCGCTGGGGTCCTCCTCTCTCAGGGCGCTCCATGTGAGGAGTACTGCCCGAGTCGTTACCCGGAGGCGGGGGTTTGGCATGTTGGGCGTCGGCGAGGCGGACCCTCGAGCCATCGGCGTAGGCCGCCCAGTGCTTGGTTCTGGGTGTGGGGTTGCGTGGGCGATGGCGATGGCGACCTCGGCATTGCGGACCCTCTTCCCCTTGTTCGTCGTTCCTTGCTCGGTCCAGCGCCGTAGGAACTCGTTGTCATCTGGGAGTGTTGCATTCTGAGTGGAGGGGGAGGGGCGCATATGAGTGGTATGTGGGGGATCGAATCGTTCCTCCCGTATAATGTACCTATGTGGTTTGTTTATTTTGGTCATGTGACGTTGTCTCTTGTCACGTGATGATGCATCTCCGAGGGGTGCCCTCCCTTCGCTTGTCGTGTCGCCTGATCCTCGCTCTGCTCGGGGCTCCACTCCTCAGCTACGGTTGGTGCCCCCTCTCTGACCCCTCCGGTAGTTTCGAGATAGCGAGAGTCATGTGACTGATAGGGGGTCACGTGGTTCCTTGTTGTTTTGCTTGTACTAGTGTGTTGCCTAGTATCCTTCTGGGTATTTATATCTGTTCGGGGTTCTCCCTCTTTCCCCCTACTCTTACTCATTCCCATCATGCGTGTCATTACTCTTAACTACAACCCCTCGACTGCACCTGTTGGGCTCTGCCTGGGGACAAATACTGCACGTATTGCAGCGCGGTTTGCGATGCTGCCCTCGATGATTATGAGGGTGCGGTTGGTGAGTGGGCCGTCTTCTCCTTTACCAGTAAGTCCCTTATCCTTCCTGGTTTTGCTTGCTAATGATTTTATAGAGATAGACAGGGTGGCTATGGAGTTGGAGGAGGCCGCTCACCAAGCGGCGGTGGCCGAGTTTTTTGAGGAGGGTCAGGCGCCGACTCCTCATCTGGTAGCCCCCTCCCTCTCCAATTTCTTGGAGGATCTGGCGGATGAGGCTCCCTGGTTGCAAAGGAAAGATAGGGGGGTGGTTAAGGATAAGGGTAAGGGCAGGGCTTCGCACCCTAAGCCCTATGATCAGGTTCGGAAAGTGCAGAGCACTTTGTCTTCTCAAAATTGTAAACAAAAGTAGAGAAGCCAGGGAATTCTTTTATTATTTCATTGTAATTGCGAGAAAGTAAGAAAAGGTGTGGACCACTTAATCGGTTGTGCCTTCCAGTGCGTCCACGAGTGGGGGCATGTCAAGAAACTCATTTAGCGCCTTCTCTATTTCCTTTTCGATCTCCTTCCTGCTCTTTGTCTCGTCATCGGCCTCCCAGTCCTCCCAGTCCGCCATGGTGGATCCGGTTTCTGCTACGTGGGTAGGGGCCGGGTTCTCCTTCAGAGATAGCGAAGACATGCTTCGCTTGATCGACTTGTCCTCGGACGTACCTTTTTGGAGGTCGAGCCATGCCAGGAAATCTGATAGGAGGGCCCCTTTGTGGGCTATCAGATCGTACATCTCGTCGTCCGTTACCACCTCCAGGCGTCCCTAGTAGCTGCTGGGGGGTGTTCGGAAAAACTTTAGGGTCTCCTGATAGACCCTATTCCAAACCTCCTCTTCGGCCCACCCGTCCAGGACCCTTACCGGGTGTGGGGGGCCTTCTTCTATCCTTTTCCATTTTGCCACCTTGGCAATGGCGTCTACGTTAGACCCTACTTGGGAGTCAATTACGTACATGTGTATACGCCCCAGGGTGCTCCTTGTTTTGGGGCGTTTCGGCTGGCACCATTCGAGGACCCCCTTCTTCGGGTCCATGTAGGACTTGTTGGACACCCAGTTTTCCATTCGGCAGTCCTTTTTGGGGATATACCCCAGTCGCGCTCCTGGTAGTATGCTGTCAGCGTACCTTTGCGCGTCCTGCAGGCTGTAATGGCTTGGCGCGTTGTGTTGGGTTGTTCCCACATCTAACTGGATCGGTGGTAGGACGATTGGCGCGTTTCTAGGGAGAAGTCCCGTTGGTTGCCCCGGGAAGTAGTAGCGGTTGTTGTGGTTTGCGGGCATTGTGTGTGTTTGCTTTGTGTGTGTGATGGAAGTGGGTAGCCTGTCGTCTTGGGTTTTTTCAGGCTGCTCCAGGGCTTCTTTTATACCCGTTTCTTTCGTTGCTTACTAACCCTCCTGCCATTCTTTGAGTCATTCCTAGGTGACTCCTCTGCTCCTGGCATTGGCGCATTGGGCTCCCTGTTGCGCAAGTCCTCTAGCAAGTCATCCATACTTGCAAATTTCTCGGCCCGCTCTTCAGTATCCTCAATCGGGTCATATCCTTCCCACCTGATTCGGTAGAAGAGTTTCCCTTTTTTCCATCTCCATGACACAATGTGGTCTATTTGCCATTCCTCTTCTCCTTCCTTCGTCTTGATAGGCGGCGGCCTTATTTGCCACCTGTGGAAGGTCTTGTCTTCCTTGTGTTTTGTCAGCAGGCTGACGTGGAAGACATTGTGGACCCTCATAGTACTGGGTAGTTTCAACCAGTAGGCGTGAGAAGATATCTTTTCAATGATGTCGAAGGGTCCACCCTTCCTGTTATCTAGTTTTTTAGATGGCCGTTGTGTCATTATATTAGTCAGCAGGAGCCATACTTGGTCTCCTACTTTGAATTCCTTTCCTGAGGGTTCCCACCCATTTCAGTAACGCGGATAAGGAATGTCGCGACACACCACGGATGAGTGGAACATGTGATAACCTGAGGGTTCACCTGGCAGTGGAGGCCAGTGAGGTTTAGGACACGCGCGATGCACAACGCGCTAGTGGAATGTAGATACCGCGAGAGGCAGGCATGAGGGCAAGAAGAATGTAGCGCGCGTAGCATGTCGCACCAGTGGAATACCCATATGTCGCGACATGATGAAGTGTAAATGCCTTATCTAAGTGTTCAATGTCGATGGAACGCGACAAGGCCATAACGCGTGACGGTTCAGGGCGTAGCTAAGCAACAGAGGTGTGCTGGTGTACACCACAGAACCCCACAGTAGCAGCATAAGGGGGAAGGGGGGAGGGGAGCAGGGGTGGGGGTGGTCTCGATTTGGTGCCGCGGGGTAATTAAGAGTGCAATGAGAGCAGGGCCAATATACAGGGAGTTGAAAGATATATCTGTAGTGTGCAGACATGGGATTTTATGTCTGTTTAAAGGATAACACAGTGAGAGGCGGAAAGGAACATACCATGCCAGATATATGCAGGCGGGTCACACCGATGGCAACTTTAGTGGTCAGGCTCAATATGCGGGTGAATGCCGGGATGTCCATTAAGAAGACCGCCTGGCCCTGAAGAAGCAGGTGTAACCAAATTGTACTGCTCAATTAGGGAATGTGCAGAATTCACATTCTGGGCACGTGGGTTGGAAAAGTTCCCACAGACAGATGTGTCCGCTACTGATTGGTTGGCACATGGCTTTAAGCTTTCTGTCGCTGCCAGCTTACGTTCATGACCTTCCGGCCTCAATGCCCCCCTCCATTTTCACTTCAGAGGAGCGGAACTATGTCCAGGGATGGGCTTGTGAGTGGGAGGACTTGCGCGGATGTGGCAAAGAGCGAGACGCGACAGGGGAACTGTATAATCCAAAGGATCAGCTCGTTGACAATATCATCAAAGGATTGTTTGAGTCCTTTCCAGAATGCGATATCTCTACGAGTCCGGCGAGTCCAACAGCATTCACTCAACCAGTCCGTGACACATTGCATTCAGTGAGTACACGGTCCCCAACACAGAACCAGGCTGGCTGAAAACGAGGTTCAGCGCGTGAGGCGTTTGCTGTACAACCAGGCAGCCAAGGAACGACAAGGGCCAGCAAAACAACACGTGTCACCACTCAACAAGTATATTTCGGTAACCGCGTTATTCAAGAAGAAGTATTCGAAAGCAATAATGGCACGGCGGGACAAGTTGACCGACAGCAAGGATCCTAGCGAACAGTGGAAGGCCTATAACACAGCCGTGCAGGAGGAGCTGGAGGCGATGCACAGTAACTCGCCTGCTCAGTTGCAGGAGCTGGAAGACCTCGTGGATGAGGTGCGCGCGACGGCAATGCTGCCGTTTGCTGAGCAAAGTCCAGAGGTCCAAGAAGCGTGAGTTGTCAGCCTTCACACAGCAATGAGCTGACGTGATGGATGCAGAGTGCTCAATGCTTTTCCCGCGTTGGTGGCATCCATGATATCGGAGTGGGAAAGGCGCACTGGAGCGCGCATATACCTTTTGAGCTGTTGGACAGGGCCTAGTGGCGCGCCATCAAAGTTTGAGTAAGTGAACTGCACGTACAGAAATGACATAAAGTTCATGCGATTTTATGGGTAGCTATGCGTCGAAGAATTGCAAACAATTCTTGAACACGGAGGACTGTGAGCGCGTACAGGAAATCTGGCAGGATTGGATAAGCGAGGAGCTTGGTATGTTTAGAGTAACTGGAGGGACCACGGGGATGCTGATCGGTTTGTCAGGCGGCGTACTCACACGGAACCCTGAACTTGCCCGACCCGCGATTTGGCCAAACAAGCACGGATGGCCAATGTTTCCCGACATCAAGGGCATGGGACTACTGATGAAGGATGAACTGCGGCTGGCGCGGCGGTACTTGACATGTTTAAGCCGTATACCACATTCATTGTAACGATAAGTGAGTTGCTAATGATATTGGTAGTGGCCTACGGTGGTACCCAGCCGTCATATACACGAATTGAGGAATCCATGAAACAAAACCCAGGGCACGCTATCGACCCCGCCAGGATGCCGCGAGGGGTAGCAACCTTGCGCGATCCGCGGCACTGGAAGAGGCCCAAGCGTAATGCCTGGATTGACAGGTTTTGCAGTGGTCAGGATGGCGGCCTGCCTGAACCTGAGGTTTTTGCATATCGCGTGTTGCCACAACTGCCATCTGCTCACGAAATTATTATTGACGAAATACGGACGACACCGGTTGCAGGCGTCCGGATCCCGTGGACGGCTGAGGAGCTGTTATTTGGAGAAAAGATGACACTGGAAACCACAGACGCGACCGCAGATAATCGACAGGAGCAACAACTCCCGTTGGCCCGGACGAACCACATATATGCACCTTACTCAATTGACCTGTATGACGCCTTAGAAAGTATTCACGCGGAAGAGGCCTGGATGATGGATCTGTTTAACGAGGTCGCGTGTATGGAAGATGAAGGACCTATACATGTGAGCCTGACTCTCATACATAATATGTTGCTCACGCGATACAGAATGGTATCGGATTTTCCGACAACCCAGATAACGCGAACCCACACGTTCCCCATTCCAGCCTCCCCTCCCTAGCGCGTCAGCTGTCACCTGCCAGCTGGCTGCCGGCTGCGACGTTCAATGCCCGAGATGCAGGCTACCCTGTATGGTCCCCCGACACCTTGAAGACATGGATCAACATGAAAAAACCACATATTCATCCCGGGACCAACACAGTATATGCTGGGCCATTGGGCATTCGGGTGCTGGCGTTTGCGATTTCACGCGTGGTGCAGAACATCAACTGTATGGCAGCTAAGAAGGGCATACCGGCGGAGCTGGGGATTCTGATGCGCAGGGGAAAGCATGGGTGGTTGAATCGGGCAGGGCTGGCGGTTTGCCGGGAGATGGTCGATATATTGCGCAGGGACATCGCGCGGTCCAGGGTGACGCTAGTAGCAACTCTGAAGGATCGGACCGAGGGATGGAAACGCGAGATCATGCTAACACGACAGCAGTATGAAGAGTCCAGGACGGACGACAAGGATATTGGGCCTTCAGCAACATCGGGTGTACCTCGTAGCCGAGCGTTGAGGTTGGCCATGTTGACAGAGCTGGAACAACCTGGTCACGGCGATGATGACGACGTTGACTTCGAAATCGCAGAATACGAGCATAGCTGAGCGATGTCCAGGGTTCAAGAACTTGAGGCGCGGGTCCCGGAAGGTCCTCAATCTATCACGCGACATCCGACACCAAACGATAGCTCAGATGAGCTATTGTCTGACAATGGTATGTCTTGCCGCATGGTTTTCAGTTAGTATGTCGATTAACATAAAATATTTAGTTCTTGGTGGATTGGTAGGTCAAGCCCATCATAGTGTGTGATCACGCGAATATTGATCAACCTCAAAGCTGACTGAAACACCGATGCAAGTCGAGGCAGCTCCACTTGGCGCGATCATAGAGCAGGCAACGGATGTAGGGGAACTCGCGGCGACGGATAGCCCAGTGCCTGGGGCAGCTGGGAGTGCTCCCATTGAGATCCAAGTACCGAGTCAGGAAGGTGAAGAGGTAAGTGTCTGCTCACATTGTGTTGTCAAAATAAACTTTGAATGTCTAGGCCCCACAACCCATAACAACACGGAGCGGTCGCGTTATGGCCAGATCCAAAGCAGCAAGCGCGGCAATCGCGCAGGCTCGGAAGGGACCGGGGGGTGGGTCCCGAAGAAGGTAATGAGCCACATGATAGTCGTTACACAGTGCACAGTGTTACAAATCGTATCGCGCGTGGATCAGATTGCACAGCATTACAGTTTGTATGGCGCGTGAATGGAAATAAAGTCGCAGGGTCAGGGTTTGTGGACTCGTGGTGTGTAGGGAAGAACACGGGACAAACGCATTTGAACGTAGTCACCATGTCCAAGCGAGCGCGCGACATCTTCCCGCCTCAGGAAAATGCGTATCTTAATCGAGTGAAGGACGACTATGCGCGCTGGAAGCATGGCGGCGGCCAGACGTACGATTTTGTGGACATCGTACTGTGGGACATGCTTCGAAGATTTCCCTACCGCGATCCACGGCGGGTGAACTACTGTAAACATACCGCGCAGGAGGAGGAGGAGGTGTTATATGGCGACGCGCTTCGTAAGAGCCCCGAGGTATGATTCTGTTGTCCTTGCTCAAGCGTCTTGCTTAACATACCACAGAGAATTCGTCACAAATTGAATCAACGAAAGAAAAAGGTGCGTATTATACAGTAAATGACATGGTTACTGGCTCAATGACGTTCAGACCCCGCTTCCCCTGCCGAGTGGCCTGCTCGCGGTACATGAAACCATTCAGAGTATCATGCAGCAGCTGCAACGGCAAGGATATCTCCATGCTGATCCGGCGTCCCCGTATTCCCACAACGACGTTGAACATCATTATACCGAGCGAACCGCCGCGCGCATGCACCTGTGGCCTGGCATCGACGTAGGGGATTGTACGGACATCGAGCGCGAGATGTCAGTGCAGATTTTATGTGCTAAATGATTACTCATGCAGACATTATCAGGCTTTTGCGAGACCTGCCAAACGATCTTGACAATGTTGCGAACGTTTTGTCCAACCACACTGGAGCTGAAATTTGGATCATGGTGGCGTGGAAGGATCACAAGCAGGATTTAGTTTTGGCAAGGTAGGTTCAACATGGATTGAATGACCCGCTGATGCTGAATGAGTTTGTCTAGCGCGACATCCTATCTTACCCGATTTTGGCATAACGACGACTTTTTCGACAAAGTAAAAGACGAGTTTGCCCAGTTCCAAGGGTCGAATAATTGTACGCATGTCGCGTGTGTGTTCCGTGCAACTATGAGCGGCTAATATCATGTAGGGGATCTGATGTCTTCCACGGTACGACACGCGGCACCACACGTATATGGTGCTTTCGATGGCTCTTGGCGGCCCTGGTTTCCTGCCACGCGTGAAGGTCATAACGCGATATACGATTCAGTGGTGGAGTACATGGAGGCGTCTTATGGTACGCATCGATGTTGAGCCAGGAGCGAGTCGCGCTAATACGATACAGATTGGGCGGGCCTGCCACGCCCGATTCCCTGGGAAAAAGGCGATGAGGGTGAAAACGACGAGTATCGACTCGTTAATCCTCGACGCTTGCCCGAAGGAATGACGCATCTCCCTGATCTGACTGACTGGACGGAGGTACAGATGGCGCTCTTGGCGAATCATATACACGCGTGCCAGAAATATCTCATCGAGCCACCCAGATGGTTCCAATTTCACAGCCACGGCCCGTTCGATGAGGATCTCGAACCAATGGATAACATGTATGTCGACAGCAAGTTGCACTACGGTGGGCCAAGCCGGATGTATGTCGCGCGATTCATGTACCGCACGCTGGATGACAAGCAGGCCCATCGCGAGGTCGTTAATCAATTCCCGACAATGCGGCTGGACGATCCGATGCAATACAAGCCCTGGTCGGAGGACGATATGTCGAACATGCTGGAGCTGTGCCTGGGGCACGACGACTTAACCGTAGTTGTTGAACTGGTCTGGGATTACGAAGAGATGTGGCCGATCCAGGTATGTGCCACGGTTCCGCTTCGCTCCTGTCGTTAACCGTGTCTTCTACTAGGCTACCTACACGATTTGGCAAACCATCGCCCGTAAATCGGTATATTTCGAGACTATTGCACCTCCCCGAGATTGCACTCTGAACTACTGGGACCCCATCTGGCTGCCGCAGCCATTTTACACTCCCGGCCATGACGACTCCACCCTTTACTCGTTAAGTACAATCGCGTATCTCGGGCACTCTGCCATTTTCACCCATCCACCGTCGAATACCGTCATGGCCGGATATCGCGGCATCAAGATGTTGTTCTTGCTACTTCTGAGGTTCTATTGGAACTGGCGCGAGCTCAACCGCGGGCAGACTCCTCCCTACCCGCAGTATGTCTTACCTGATCTCCACGCTTTGCACGCCAGCATCGACGCTGAGGTCCGGTGGCTCCGGAAATACTTGGAGGATTCTGAGAAGACCCTGATGACCTTGCGTGACACCGAGCCCGAAGCAACGCCTGTCAAGGCACCAGAGGTTTTTACAGACGCTGTCGCGACCTGTTCTAGTCTGGGTTTTCAGGCTCAAGGAGTGGTCGTTCTGTTCCGTTGCTGCCTCTACGAGGTAATGAAGGTTGTTTGTAATGCTAAAGTCTATGTCTGTATTCGTGTCTCTAAGTAAGGTACAAGTCACTGTGGTAGACGAGATAAAGCAAGATGGGGCACCAGCTTGCTTCCACCGGTCCTTATATACTTGGGAATGCGTGAGTCATATCTCCGCAGTCCGCAGTAAGGTCACGTGTAGCGCAGTCCGCAGCACGGGTCACGTGTAGCGCGGTCCGCAGTCCGCAGTTGGTAATGAGGCCGTCACGTGTCAGAGGCTGGGGTTGTCGCGGCTCCGAATCTTATAGGAGCCGCTTTGTAATCCTAGGGTCACGTGAGTGCTGACTAAGGTGGAGGCGGAGGCAGCATTCCCCAGGAGAGATTTACCTGCCTCCGAGTTACGTTACGGTGGTTACTGGTCACGTGACTGGGTCATGTGACCCCTAGGTGACTTGTAGTCGCCAAGGTAAATTCCGTAAAATAGGGGAAAATATGGGTCTTCCCTGGGTGGGTCACAACAGACGCGGTAGCTCATGAGCCCGGTCCTTTCGTGGTATCGCGACTCATTCCATGCTCAAGAGCTTGGCGCTCACAACTGTTTGTGTTACAGGATTCCACCAGCTGGTTTGCCGATGCCTCAGGTGCAACTGAACAGGCGGACCGGAATCGCGGCAGAGCAGTAACTTCTCGGCGCCGAACTCGGCTTGTCTTGGAAGTTGTTATACCGCCCGCCAGTATGTTCTGTTGACTGTCGGTGAGACCTCTCCGTACTCACGCGCGTGTAGCAACAGTGCCCAGTGCCAGCTCAAGGCGGTCTACAATGCCAGATAGCCCAGCAGGGGAACAGCCCATGGATCTTGATGTTGTCGGGTAGACTCAAGTGAGTCGTGTGGCGCTCACACAACACTATACTGACACAGGTTCTGGCAACGGTCGGTGTTCCTAGATTGACCACTTGCCTCGCCGCGTCGGCTCCAAATGCACCAGCGCGGCAATGCCATTTTAATATTTTTCTTGCCGCTTATGTAAGATGGACTGCGTGGCATCATTTGTCATGTTCCCCGTGAATGAATTGTACCGTGACCTTGTCTGTTCCTGCCCGTGTGCCACGGAAGTCATCGAGCATGGATACTACCGTGGCTACGGTTAGTGTGCGCCACGTGATGGCTGTGACCGTGTTTGGAGCTAACAGATGAGCAGACCGACTACGACGCCATCGATGAGGTCTTGGACGACTTGGAAAATCTAAAGGATCATTATGCGACGGGTTCGGTACTCCACAAAGACATGTGAGTTTGTCCGGCATTTCTCAGCGACGGACTCGGCTCAGCATTTTAGCATTCATGCTCGTTTCCCGTTCATTGCCGCCCACCTTGCCGCGCTGCTGGGCGATGTGATTGATGGCGGAGTGGTAATTCAAGCCGCGTTCCTCGACAGCAACCGTGTACCGTGGCATTCCGTGTGAGCTACCACCCCATGCCGTTTCGGATGGCGTTTATTCGCTCATATTTTCACCGTAGGACGACGTCCCATCATCTCGATGGTTTTGCGACAAGTCCACACGGAATTGCAGCGATCCAGAGTGTCAAACACATGCATAGCCAAAAATACGGTGAGCTCACGACCCGCGTTGCATGCAATTCATGGAATAAACGCTTGAAATAGGGGAGATCTCGCTGCGCGCCAAGTTCCCGCATCTCGAGTTGATCAATGATTCAAGCTCCACTCCTCCCTTCTCAAACACCTACATCAACAGCATCAAGCCCTTGACGGCCGAGTTCGCTGAACTGCGTGCCGCGTTGACTCAACTTTTTGAGTATGAAGAACTTGGCCCACCCCAGGTTTCGTTTATTGCTTCTGATTCACATTCACACCAAGCTAACGCGCTATCATCACAGGGCGCCAGCAAATTGGGGTATTTTTCTCAAGGTGCCGCGACTCGTCGTCCGTTAGCTCACGCGCCTCCCGAGGCGCTCAACGACGCTCAATTTGAAGAGTGGCTTCAGGTTCCCCTCAAACCGGTATTTTGGGAGGTGTGCCATGCGCAGCATAGCTACTTCTCGCCGGGTGAGCTCCGCAAGCACATCGATAACGATCCGTTCCTGGACCCGACTTCCGGCTATCACTTTGGCAGACCGAATGGTAGCCGATACATCCTCGCAGTTTTGATCAAGGGTTATCAACGAGTCTTCAAGTGTCAAGTACAAGAGGAGGCAGCGCGCATGGCCGGTGATCCGCCGGTGAGCTTTGAAACGCTGAGTTCGGGAATGATCCTTGCCTACTTGGCACCGTCGACACGCGCATATACCGCGTCCTTGCGAAAGTCGGCAGACAGCCTGAAGCAGAGCGCCAGCGAGCAGAACCGGAGCAATCTCGGCGCGCTCGAGTACCATCCCATGGCTAGCTATGCTGTGTCTCGAGCAGCAGCACCTATCCCCACCCTCGCTTCGGTACTACCCTCTGACGTTGTTGCCGAAATTCGGAAAGAAGCCCAGCAACGCGTGAGCCAGCCAGACTTTGCATCGCCGGCCACAACATTGGGTCGCGAGAGGTTGAATGTTCAAGACGAGCGCCGCGACTCACAGTCTCGGGTATGTTCTACTATTTTTGCTTAAATAACTGCTCATGCATCGCAGGGTTCTGGCTCGCGGCAGAGCTCCGCTGGCTCGAAGGTAAGTCCATATCCTGACGGAACATTGCCTCCACTTAATCCAAGCGAACAGCGCCCGCTGGCCACGCCGAGCCTGCCAGGGAAGGCAGCTGCAACAGCTGCCGATCGTACAGCAGAATACTCCCCACCGAAGGATCTCAAGCCTTCTGCAAAGAAGCAGAAAGGCAAAGCCGCGGTAGACCAACCAGCCGCCAAAGGTGCGTGTGCACGTGACGGACGTAAGAATATCCAAGGTTCACTGCCATGTTTAGCTCGCAAGAGGCCTGATCCCAAGCCGCAGCGCCCCGTCAGTCCTCCCAGTCCACCTGGCGAGCTGATCGATCTCCCCTCCTCCGTTGAATCGACTCCTTCCCCCAGCGAGGAAGGTCACGGTAGAACCGGCGCTCCGGCCGACACATCCGGGCCTGCCAACAGGGGCAAACGCAAAGGCCCCAAGACCAAGCAACAAACAACATCTCGCGCTCCCAAAATCGCCCAATCGAAGCCGCTCGCCGCGTCAACCCCTGCACCTATTGGTCAGAATCCTCCGAAGGAATCCGAAGATGATCAACGCGGCCGAAAGACCGACATGGCTGACCAGACGTCCTGCGGCACATCATCCGCTTCCGGGGCTATCGCGCCAGCTGTCCCAGCAGCCACAGCTGACACGTCTTTTGATGTGCCCCAGGTCGCGGGGAGAACGCGTCTTTGTGATTGCATCAGGCGTGGGGGCTCTGCCGCGGGTGTGATCTCAGCCCAACCCCCGCACAGTGATATTCAATTACATACGTGCCGTCGATGAGACTAACGCGCGCTATGTCTGGGTTCATCCGCCAGAGGCCACGGAGGTAGTCGGGGTAGCGGCCAGTCTTCGTCGGGGAAGAAGTAACGTGCTGCGTGGAATACTCACTGATATATGCCCGATTTGTCACAATGAATATGATGAATGTGTTGCCCAAGTCTTTCGCAGCGCGTGATCAAAATCTAGCTTCGCCACGCAGGAACAAACCGATGCGGGTTATTACTAACGCGTTCTCCGTCTTACCACACCCCCGTCACTTCAGTTCTTCATGTCTCGCACTGCACAACGTCGTGTTGTTCCCGTCAATCTCGCCAAGAAGCCTCCAGCTGTCCCCGCGAGGCCTATGTTTTCCACCGCTTCCACCCGTCCAGCCAAACGAGGTTGTCCCAACCACTCTACGTCCGACACCGCTGTCCAAGTTGTTTCTGACCACCCTCCCAGTTCTTTGTCAACATTTGCCGCAGAACTCAGTGCACAACTCCCAACTTCCAAGCATTCAACTCCTCATGAGAGTGCTGATGGCCCTCCACCTCATGCTTCATTACATCCTGGTGACGCGCTACCCTCAACCCTCAACCGCATTGATGAGGACTTGGAGGAATCAGTGATTAATAAGCCAGGACAAAGTAAAGTAAGCTGCCACGCATATACTCATGACCTAATCGTGACTCATATACATCACATCCTCTTAAGGGTCAGAACCAAATGATGCAAGAATGGTTGACGGAATCGGCTGGTGTATTTTTGCACAACGTCCTGCTCGCCGAGACGCTCGATAACCCAACAAGTGTATGCACATATTGTCACCTGGAGCGTGACAGGCTCTTTCAATGTCGCGATTGCCTTCATTGTTCCATTCACTGCCTCGGGTGCCTCCAAACGCGCCACAGCAATTTCCCGACTCATCGTTTGAGAGAATGGACCGGAACACACTTCCGGAATGTATCTCCCTCAGACACTGGCCTGGTGTTTCATCTCGGCCACGGAGGTTTACCCTGCAACATGGGATCTGAACGCGACTTCACTCTGGGCGATCTGAACGGCATTCACGTGATACGTGTTCGCTTTTGCAGTCATCCGGGAAAACCAGGAGAGGTTCGCCAGCTCATGCAAGCACAAATCTTCCCCTGTTCAGAAAAACGCGCCGTATCTGGGTTCACATTTGCCGTGCTCCGTCAATTCCACCTGCTCGCGACAGAAGCAAAACTTTCTGCCCAACGGTTTTACAACGTACTCGTCTACCTGACAGACGCGATAGAGCCGTCCAGCGTTCCTGATCGTTATCGCGAGTTCCTCCGGACCACGCGTGAGTGGCAGTTTTTACAGGACCTGAAGCACGCCGGCGCCGAAGACCCCAAGTCATCTGAAAAAGCTGATGGAGATCTCGCACTACGATGCCCCGCTTGCCCTCATCCCGGTGAAAACTACATTGCTGAGGACGTTCCACAGGGAGATGAGTATGTCATCTCCACTGCTGATGCTAGTGACCTTTAACCACATGTTGCAGGTTTTTGTACATGTTTCACATCTCCTACGATGGTAGCTTTCAGCTTTACTGCAAATCCAAGTCCTACGACAAGTGGGATCTATGTCTAAGCGATGGACGCAAGTACTTTGCTGATAGTGAGGCCTACACGCGATTCCTGTCCACAATCAATGCTTCCCAGTCTAAAGAAACATCACGCGTGAGTATGAATATCTTGTACCCAGACTTTGCACACTCACATCTCTCAAGGACGTGGACTGTAACAACCACAAAGCTGCCGATAACACCTGGGTGCGCTTTACCGGGGTTGACGAGACAGGCATCGGGTCCTGTGTGTGTGCCAGACATTCCTTTTTCTTGCCGCGTGGAAGCGTCAACTTTACCTCCGGTGAGCGGTGAGTGCCCGAATACACTTCATCCGCGATCAGCTTCATAATAGAAGATATCCAGATACGCGTATGCAGACTATGCAATGGTCTCGGTCTTAACGCGTGCCCTCAAAGATGGCGTCACATCAGTCGGTGTCCACTATGACATCATGTGCCATTTTCTAAAAAAGATGTGGACTCGTTGGTCTAAGCTCCAAGATCCACTCAGGCCCTTGTCGCGCTCTGATTTTCAAGATTTCATTGCAGCTATCCCGAAATTTCATCTTGCTGGTCACACAGAGGGGTGTTTCGTGCGATTCTCCTTGAACTTCATGCCTGGTGTTGGCCGTCTTGACGCGGAAGGTGGTGAGCGTTGCTGGTCTAACCTCAACCACGCGGCGGGCAGTACATGTGAAAAAGGGCCGGGATCTCGTATCGACTCCTTGAACCAGGTGATGCAGCAATGGAACTGGGCCAAGACTGTCAAAATTGGCGAGAACTGTTCACCTGCCTTCGCCATATGCTAATTCTTGCTGCTCCTAGCCGAACATACAGCCAAGAAATTCAAGGAGGCAAAGCATATGACTCTGACACAACGGACTGCATTCAAGGAATTCAACCGTACCATCGACGTGTCACTTACCTCTGCGTGGGCGCAGATGAGCACTGAACCACAACTCAAGAACCGCAAATGGACAAGTCCATTTTCATTGACTGACACTCCCGGTGAGAGCAACTATGGACTGCTAAGGCATCTATTCTGATTCGATTCCCTCCATCAGCAATGTCAATTTCGGCGAAGGTCAAGGAGCTGGAGTTGTTGGAGCGCCAACCAATCTCGGCAGCTGCCGCGCATACACGCCCGGGTTCCGCTGCCTGGGTCACTCGCAGTTTGGAAATCATCAGCACGCAGTGAGTATCTCCCACAGTTTGCTCGTTCCTTGCTTCAGCCTAACCGCATGTATGTCCAGGAGGTGAATCCAGATTGATGCCGAACGATGGGGTCCAAACCCTACTGCCGCGCAAGCCTTGGACCTGTCCACCTGTCGCAAGGCTGTGTTGCTGAGCATGCAACATCATCACGACAAGGCCCTCCAGTTCATCACTATTCCTGCTCTAACTCCAATCGCGACATCGTCGGAAGAAACCGATGGACATCTGGAGAACCTGAAAACCCTCCTTCCAAGCGATCTCTCTCCAGCCCAACTGTCCTCCTTCGACCACCCCGCGATTGTAGACACCGAGAAGCAGCTCCTGAGGGTCTCCTGCCTGAAAACCCTCCAAACCGCCCGCAGCGTCACCATTCAACGACTGCATGTCTCATCGTCCCACCAAAAACATGCTCGCGGCCAGGGACTCATGACTCGGGCTGCATCGCACCAGACACAACTCCAAGAACGCCTCGACTTTGCCCAATGGCACTATAATCACATGCGCGATAGGCTTGTTCGACTGGGAATGTCTGCCCAGGATATTAGAACGTTCAAGCCATTATTGCCTCAGGATCTCAAGTCGCTTCAAAAGGATGTTGGGAAATATCGGCCTCTGGGTGAAGGGCGCATCGAAATGCCCTGGTATTGGAGAGTTGACCTCTCACATGGCCCAGAGGATGCTGAGGTGATTACCTCCCCTGCTAGTGTAGTCCAGGACGAGTACAACGAGAGTGAGCCACGCTTTCTTCACTTATCGCGGTGGGCACATCTGTATGAATATGCTTAGGTCTTCGTGTTGAGTGGTTCCGATCACGCGAGAGATACAAACGTTGGGAGGAAGAGCAACAGTGGCTTCAGCGTGAAGCCGCGTCTATTGTGCTCTATTTTGGCAGCCGCACTGCTGACTGGGAACAGAAGCAGCAAAGCTCTCGGACCCCAGGATGGAGAGCATACGCATCGCGACAAGCTGAAGTCTGGCGGACCCTCCGGACAAATGCACTTGCAATGCTTACACCAATTTTTTTGGTGCACTCTCTTCCTCACTGCTGCAAGTAGTAATCTCACAATGTATATGTCAGGAGGCACGCGGGCCTGGTTCACAGATCTGTTCACGTGTTGCACGGCTGTACAATCTAATGTAATAGTAATGCTTTAATATGAATATGTCGCGTTCACTGTTCCTCCCATCCAAGTCAAAGTACGCGGCACGTACTGGCGCCCTACATTCGACTTAAAATCCCCCTCTACACCCCTGACTATCTATATGATATCATCTAGTCGGCAGCGTGTTATGGCGCTCTTTCACTCAGACATTGTCGTGCGTCATGTGTTTGTAGCGCGTTATCGGCCCTGTATGTCATACGCTATTGCCGTGCGTTAAAATATCCCGCCGGACTAGTTGCTCATGTCGCGCTAGATAGCGGCGCCAGTGGCGCGATATCCCACCCGTGTTATTAGAAGCATATATTCTCTCCCCGCCTCGCACTATCTACCTCCACTGGCGCGTCATGGGTCGCGTGCTTCTGAACACCAGTGGCCGCCACTCACGCGTGAACCCTCGAGTTATCGCGTGATCCACTCGTCCGGGGACTGTCGCGTCATTCCTAAACCGTGTTACTGAAGTGGCTCAGGGTTCCTTTGTCTTATGGAGATTCATTGCCGCTGTGGCCTCCTTCCATACTTCCCTCATTTTTGCTGCCATTGACTCCGCAGCCGGTATGGTTTGGTCCTTGAGTTCTTCTTCCCATGGGGGTAGCCATTCTGGGTTCTCTCCGTATACTGCTTCGAAGGCGGATATGCCCGTGGCAGAGTTCTTGTGATGGTTATGGCAGAATTTGGCTATTGGTAGCCATTTTGCCCAATCATTTTGTCAGTAGTTGTAGAAGGTTCTTAAGAAGCCCTCTACCCACTGGCTTGTCTGCTTGGCTAGCCCATCCGTTTGCAGGTGGTAGGCTGTAGAGAATTGCGGCTGTACCTGCAGTTTCGGATATAGAGCTCTTAGGAACTGGCTGTTGAATGTAGCCCCCCTGTCAGAGATGGTTCTTTTGGGGGTCCCGTGTAGCTTCCATACCTCTTTGATGAAGATATCCGCTAATTCTTCTGCGTTTGTGGATTCTAGGCAGGGAATGAAATGTGCCTGTCTAGAATATCTATCCACTACAGTTAGGATACTGTCATATCCGTCCAATATTGGTAGTTTCACAATGAAATTGTATGCGATATCCTTCCATGGTTTTGCAGCGATTGGTAGGGATTTGGTTTCGCTTGGCTGCTTACGCCCTTTTACCCTCCCGCAGATTTCACCAGACCCCAACGTATTCCTTTGTTTGGGCTATCATCCCTGGCCAGAAGTATCCTTGGGAAAGTAGTTCTGCTGTCCTTTGCTCTCCTTGATGTCCTGCGACGGGGTGGTCGTGGTAGAGTTTTAGTAATCTTTTGCGGATGTCTAAGTCTTCTGGGACATAGATTCGTCTGTCATATCGGAGTACGCCTTCATCGATCTGGTGTTTCCCTGTGATTTTATCCTGGTACGTAATTGAGAGATCTCTCCACCCTATGATAGGGTCTGCTTCCTTGAGCCAATCCTTTCCTAGGATAATCTCCACCTCGCCTAGGGGCATAACGTAGCAAGGGCAGACCCACTTCTTCCCTTCGACTTTGATTTCTAACAGAGTCTTTTGGGTGATCCGTTCTTTGATTTCCTTTCCGTCAATTGCTATGACCGCTTTGCTGTGTTTCAGCGGTACCGTCTCTATCTGGTTCTCCTTGACATATTGGGTGTCAACGAAGTTCCTTGAGGACCCAGAGTCTATCAAGGTTTTTGCAGGTTCCATGATTCCTTCCACCGACGCATAGATGATTGATTCATCACTAGATTTCTTGAGGTAAAATCCATGCGTCGGTTCGGTGTCTTCAGGGGCGTAGGACATGGTGCCAATGTCCCTGTCTAGTTTTCCAACTCAGGATCCTGTTCTTGTCTTTCCTCTGGTTCCTTCCCTGCTTTTCCATAAGCTTTGTGTGTTGTCCTATTAGTCCAACTTCCTTGGCAGTCCCTGATCATGTGTCCTGGTTTTGCACATTTTAGGCACAGGCCTTCCTTCCGTCGACGTTGCTTTTTGGCCTCAGAGACCCCTTCTAGCGGTGTCCCCTTTTGGGTTGGAGTGCGGTCCGCTTTTCCGGTTACTCGGGTTATAGGGGCTGGCTTAGTAGTAGTTACTGATCCTGCCTTGGCGGCTAGTTGCTTCGAGGAGTACAGGATGTCATCTGTTTTAACAGCGATGGCCATCAATTCCTCAAGCGAGGAGTCTTTAAGTGCCCCGTATAGTTCCAGCTTAAGTAGTTCCTGCTTTATCTCGGGTTTAAGTCCTCCTTTAAACCTGTCGACCAGGGCCTCGCGGTTCCAGTCTACCTCTTGGGCAAGAGCTTGGAATTGGGTTGCGTAAGGTTGTACTCCTCTCTCCTGTGTCAACCTTCCTAGGTCGTGGATGGCTTTCTCCTTCTTGACAGGGTCCCCGAAGTTCAGGAGAAAGGCCTTCTTGAAGTTTTCCCAATTCTGGACGAGTAAGTTGTCGTCCTGGTCTGCAATACTCCTGAGGAGTGATTGTGCCCAGTCCCCTGCATTTCCAGAGCTCATATTCAAGAGGGTGTGTCTTATTTTACGTTGGTCTCTGAAGGTACCTTCTTCGTAGTCGCCGAAGTAGATTTCCATTTTGGTGAGGAAGGCTTCCGCTTCCCTTCCCTTCTTGCCGGAATAGGCTTCTGGCCTTTTTGTGTGCGCTTCTTTCGGTATGGCCGTTCCTGCTGTTGTGGTTTGGTTCACTGTGGTGTCCCCGCCTATTGGCTTTTTTCTGCTATTTCTCCTTATTTCCTCTCCTCTTCTTTTGTCGCTGTCGCTCCCACTGTCACTATCATCCCCACTGTCATTGGGGTCTTCTCCCTTTGGGGGTCCCTTTGGGTGTTCCGTAGATTCCCTGATGAAGGGTTTTCCTCCGAACAGGTCATCCACTAGGATACTTCCCCCTTCTGTGTGTTCAAGCAGTAACGCTGCCGCTCGGCGAGGGATTTCTCCCTCATACTTCATTTTGACTAATTTATCTGTGGCGTTAGCCAGATCGGTGGTCCGTTGGTCTATAGCCATGATTGTCTCTCCTAAATTGGCTAGGCTCTGGATCATGGTAGCTATTTCCTGATCGGACTTCTTGAGCACCCGTTCTTGGGTGGTGAGAACCCCATTGATTTCCTTCATGGTTTCTTCGACTGCGTCAAGTGCCTTTTGTTGCTTGTCCTGGATTATGCTCAGGTGGTAGGTATTGTTATGGGACCCAATACCTGATTTCTGAACTTCAGTTAGGACCCGTTGCAGGCTTTGGAGGGCAGTTTTGGTTCTGACAGCCGGTGCTGCACCGCGCTTGATTTCGGACAGGGTTGCTCTTTGCATAGTTACTAGCCCACCTCTAAGCGCTTCAGTAATCAGGAGTACTGGATTAGGTGCTCGTGGCGGCGCAAGCTTTATCCCGCTTCCGGTCCTGGGGACCCCAGCAGGGGTAGGAGGTCTGGTGTTTATTTGTTTAGCGTAATCCATCATTGTGCGGGTTATGTCCTGAATATCCTGGATTGACGCTTCAATTGGTCCCAGGGTATCCTCCTCAGGGGCGGTGTTGTCCGCCACTGGTGGCGGGAGAATGCCTGTGAAGGATGTGGAGTATTGGGGTGTAGGTTGTGCGAGGGGTATCTCAGGCATGGCGAGGTGGGAGGTGTCAAGGTCTGTTGGGTCTGTTACTGGTGGCGGGGGTTGTTGTTGTGCTGCTCTAGATGTGGTGCGGCTCGCTGCGCGGGTCTGGTAGCCTGTCTACTGTGACATAGCTTCTGGTTGTGTCTATGGATCACAGGGTCTATTCTATGTTGAGCCATGGGTTAGAATGAAGTTAGCCTTACAATGTTGTGACCCGCTAGTTCTCTGATCTAGTGGCTAACGGTGGCTCTCTGCTCTGTTTACTGTTTGTAGTTGTTCAGT